>JAAAKE020152682.1:0-12565 GCA_010014785.2 Anisolabis maritima
AACACAAAACTCTTGAAAATGGCTCCAAAAGGAGAGCCGAAACGTCGAGTTAATCTCAACAATCAACGTGGACCAACTCGGGAAAACATCATTCCACATACAACCAACCGCGGAAACCTTCCAGAACATATATATATATATTTAGTTTTATAAATAATATAATTTTTTTCCTTCGGAGTTACATTATATATATCTAGTCAACAAAAAATATTATTTTCAATAAAACCAATTTTTTTGTGAGTTTATTTTTATGCTGATGGATTACGTGATCCCTGATCCCCGGAGTCGAACCCGTTAGAGTTAGACTAAAGTGAAAAATCAATCGTCGGTCACTTGCTGGTTTAAAAAACGGCTGAAAAGTGAAAATTTTTTCACTTTGGACCAACTTTATAATGAGAACTGTATAAATACTGTAGATGTTAGTTTTTACTGGTGTCATCGAGTATCTAGTGGCCTGGTGCAAAGGAAGCACACTGATGCCCCGGATAGGCTTGAGATCCCGGGTTCGACTCCCAGAGACCAGGGGTCACGTGATCCACCAACAAAAAAATATACTCACAAAAATTATTTTATTAAAAATAATGCTTTAGTTTATCTTGGTTTAGCTTGCTTCGAGACATACATTGAATGTTTATATCTGATTCAAAAATAGATCTCAAAAAATCATCTAATAAAAAATATAATATTTTTGAACATTGAAATTACTTACGCTTACCGAACTACTATAATCGCAAAAAAAAAAATCGAAATTGAACTAATCTGTTTAGAAATCTCTTGAGTCCATTTATGAAATTTATGGAATTATTTCTGTGTGTGTGTGTGGATGTGTGTGGCAGTTTCTTTCGTCTAAACTCAAAAATAATTATTCGATTGTGTTGAAATTTTGCAAACATAAAATAGACCCAAAGGCCAAGAACTGAATGATTTTTGGTAAATATTAACCATTAGAGGGACGATAGGGGGGAGGGATGCAAAATTATTTTTCTTAATTACCATATAGGTTTTTTTATTACATTTTCTGAAACAAAATATTATCCCCGGTAAAATGATATATTACACTTGTATCTAAATTTGTTATAATTAAAAAAAAAATAATTTTATTTATTAATAATTAAATTATACAAAAAATATCTTTTCTTTATTAAGGATCTCTTCTCTCCCACTATTATTTCTTAGTAAATGGTGGTAATATTGACTACCGTTTAATCGACTTGTTATGATTAAGTCGTTTTCATAAAAATTCTTCTCAAGTCCTAGTTTTTTCTTTTAAATTATTGTTTTTTTTTTTTTTTCCCATTAGCATATTAACCAAACTACATAATTTCTCAATAGAAATGCACACTCCAGAAGTTAGAAATTTCTAAAAATAAGTTCTTCTTGTTGAATATGATTATTACTATTAGTAATGTACTTGAATAAATTTAATAGATTAAGAAACTTAACTCAAATCCTATTAAATATTTGTGAATAATAAACTTATTGAATAGTAAATACTGATTAAGATAAATGTTCGATTAAAGTTGCATTTCATCAAGATCCTGCAGAACCCTTCAAACTTTCGCGTAGATATATTTATTTATGTGTCGATGAATATTTGTAAACTCAGTAAAAGGATATTTGGCATTGATTAAAATTTAAGAAAAGTTTTATTTTATTCGGAAATTCGTTAGAATGAAACGATAATGAAGAGAGAACATGTCAGAAAAGTTATGAGAACTCAATAATTTTACATCTCCATATTTAAGATGATTGTCTTTATATGAATACTAAATTAATTTAAAAATAAAAATCACCGAGAGAACCACCAACCAGGGTACTTTCCCAAGTGATCCCTGGATTAAAACCTTTTTGAGATTAAAATAAATTTTTTTATAAAAGTATAAATAGAAACATGTTCTTCTTTTTTTTTTTTTTTTGATCGAAATGTTTGATTTTTATTTTACTTTTTTTTTTTTAGAAACTTTTCACTGCACAAGAGGAGATTTTTACTTCTCGAATTTTTTTTTCATTGTGTGCTAATTTAATTATTTTTTTTGTGTAACTAGATATGGATAGGAGTTTCTAAAAATAATATGATCAATTGAGTGGAAGCTCAGAGGAAGTTTTTTAATAGAACGGTGATTTTAAGTGCACGTATCATTTTAAAATTCTCAGTTATTATTTTGAAATTGCTCTTTTCCATCGCATTGCATGTACATTTGGTAGGTAGGTCTTAGATCCCAGTAGTAAATAAGGGTAAAACAGAAAAATTAAAATGGTAAGAAAGGTCGGTCGGCTTCTCCTGTTTTTTCATAGAGAGAGAAAACACGTTCCCCAAATTTTTTAAAATAAATTAAATCAAATATTATATAGAAAATGTGAATATTTATCTTTTATTAAAAACATTTGATTACTTTATAAAATTGTTCTTTAGTTAATATACGGCCCCCTAAAAAGGGGGCACAGATTTAAGAAGTTTGAAAACATGGTAATTTGAATCTTAAAAAAGTAAATGGCACTAAATGTTATTCTATTAATAATTAATTGGTTTTTATTTTTCAAAAATGCCAGGGGGGAGGCTGCGTCCTTTCTACCTGAAATTAAATAAAATCTTATAATAATATTTATTTTCAAAATGCTAATTCTCTCTTTCATATGGGTCATCCCTTTAAAATATGTAGCTGTTCTTAAATAAAGATAATTTAATTTAATTGGGAGAGGTTTAATATTCGAAGAAATATCAAAAGTGTATCGTAACAAGTTTAGTATAGTATATCCTTTAGATTAGATGCTAATTAACACCTCTAGATTCCCGAGCTTGTTAGTTGTTTCTGGGGAGAAAACAATTGCTTTTGGGTGTGTTCACAATATTAATTTACGAAAATATATCTTGTTGTAAGAGTTGTATGTTAACATGTAAACTAGAAGTTTTAATATTTATTATCAAAAAATTAAAAATATAATCAAGTTTAATTTAATAAATTTACATTTCAATAATAAATATCAAAAACAACTAGAAAAAAATAAAAATACTCTTAGAAAATAAAACAAATCAGCACCAAAAGGGTGAACTTAGATATCAAGTGTGATCGACATTTGGGCTCTGTTGCGAGGCAAAAAATCTGACAGACGCACACACATAAAGATATCATTGTGAAATCATGTTTTTGGACTCACTGGGAATTAAAATGTGGAGAAGATTAAAAACCGTAAATAAGAAAAGGAGAGGACATGGAATAAAAATAAAGATTTCCCATATTTGAATATTTATTACGAATTAATAATAATAGTCACCAAAAGTGACAATGAGGCGCCCTGTCAGCAAGCACTTTCTAATATAATCCATATATGCGTCAATACATACTATCTTAGAGATAAGTAGCTTTTCCTAACAAAACTTTTTAATAAAAACCCCATGGAGTAAAGGCATCACATACCGAGGTATATTAGTTGTCATTGCTCTGCATCTTTTAACATGAATCCTCCCTCCGTAACAGAAATATTTTTGTATTTGCATTTAACTAATTTCATTCTTATATCTTTTATAAAATATTTCAAATATCTAAAAGCCTCCAAAAATTATGAAAAGTTCAAAAAACTAAAAAGTGAACAATAGGAAGTTGGAATATAGATAAATTATGTCAATGAATACAAAATTTTGAAGTTATTTTTTTTGAGCAATATCTCTGAATATGGCCCCGAGCCTCGGTTTTGACTCCCTTGATGTAAAGATATTTGTTGTCTTTTTGAATGGGGATATCCTCAAAGCATTCCCTTAATAAAGTTATTTTGTACTCATTCTAGCTTATTATTTTAATATTCTCTAACAGAGTTCCAAATTATAGTTTCTCATTCTAGATCAACCCTTTGATTGCTCGAGGATCTTTAAATTAAGTTTAAAAAAAGATTTGGGATAGAGAGAGAGAGAGAGAGAAAAGATATATAAGATAAATTTTTTTGAAATTTTTGGAAAAAAATGAGATTTCGTAGGAAAGCCATAATATAAAACTTGTAGTTGGTTGGCCCGGAAATATATAAGTAATAAGTTTTATCTATATTAAAATATTATTTAAAACCAATAAATTTTTATAAAGAAAATAAAAATACCAATATAATTACTATATTTAGATCATGATATGAAAAATTAGAAGAATAATTTATTCTAATCTCTGGGGATTCATAGCAAATGTTTTATTGTGTTTATTATTCGAGGAGGGGAGTTTATCTCCTAATAAATCGAAAAGACTAGCGTTGAGGTTTTTGATGCGGTTCTGTAGCCTCGATGTACTTTTATGTGCAAGCACTTAATCTATTCCGGTGGGAGTTATTTTTATGAAACGCGACAGATTGCATTTCTATGCAGAATATACTAGTATAAAGTCAGATACAAGTCCATATGCAAACAGACGGTTAATTTACACTTGCGAACTCGCAACATTCAAGTAAGAGGAAATTGAAAAAGAAATCAGCATAAATGGAAATTTCTCTCTTAACTCACTATTTATTCAGGATTCGGGCCACGGTATTTTTTAAATTAATATTTATATTGTCAATAAGTTTGATTTGTATAATTCTCAGCCCGGAGGAGAGTTATTTGTAAGAGGAAAAAATCCAAATATAACTCAGAGAATATGTTTTCAATTTTCAAATCAAAAATGGAATTAACTAAAAACAATTTGTAGAGGAAAAGAGGAAAATTTGAGTATAAAATTTGAATTGTGTTGTATATTAGTTTATAATTAATTAAGCTATGCAGAAGATTGTTTAATTACTGACAAAAATATAAGAACAAAAAATTAACAACAGTAATGTACTTTGAACATTGAATAATAGGGGTTGGTTTGAAATAAGGAAGTGGTTTTCAAAACGCCTCAAGAGACTATAAGTCATATATAGTTTGAAAGCACAAAATGATTAACAATAATATACGATAATAAAAATTAATTGAATAGCCATAACATTTCTTCCTTCGTAATCAAAGATTTAATTTGTTTGGGGTCTTCTGATTGGATCGTTTTGTTCTGCTATTTTGTCCTAATAGAAGTTCTGCTAGTGTATTTCCATTAGAAAGTGGAACGGAATAATGATTTACAAAGTGACTTTGAGAATTTGTAAATTTTAATCATATTAAATTTAGAGGGACATTATTTTCTTGAATGTCCCATCTTTGAACTTGAATAAAATAATCTGAGAATATGCGAGAGTTTTAATTTTCTTTATTTTGGATACCATTTAATGAGATTTTTGTAACGACTTCGCTTAGAGATACGTATGAGGGTTGCCCAATTTTATGCTTTTGGTTTAATTCTCGTGTGTTTATATAAAATACCACCAAACCAATGAGTGCATTATTTTCTTTGGAAATCGATTTTATCTTTGGACGAAATTAAAATTAAATCACTATTTAATTATATTTAATAATAATTTATAAATAAAGCAATACTCTAAAATAATTTACTTTCTAATAAAATAATATTTATTTTTATTTTGGGATTTTTTCCTTATATTCTTCTCCCCACAGGAAAAAAAATTATTATTTTAAATAATTAGACCTATCCAGGCAGATGCTGAACGTTAAACAAGAAGGAAGGAGGTTTAAAAAATTATTTCTATGATTATTTTTATTAAGATATTTTTCAATAGTTTTACAAAATTTTCTTTAATTTGTATATTTTAATTTTATGTCAAAAGGAGGAGATGTTGAACTGTAAACCGTCTAAAATTCGTTGGGTTTCAGGAGAAATTCTATATTTAAAATTCCGTAGAAACCTGATTTTCCGGACCACAGCCACCCGGATTCCCAATTATCCGGTTGAAGGATGAAGACTTGCAAGCAATGGAAAATTATCGATTCCTGTAAACCTGACTAATTTTAAAACTGAGGCTTAATAATTTTTTACATATATATTATATGTTTTTTTATTGTATATATTTCAATAAATTTGTCGCACAATTAAAAATTTTTTTTTAAATATCCTTTTTCAATTTAACCTGATTTTTTCAATTTTTTAAAATTTTTATTTGATAATCTGGACGACCCGTAAGCCCTATTAGCCCGAATAATACCTATATATTATTATAAAGAGGGCAGTAGACATATGAAAGTATCTCTCAGGCGCGATCGCAGGAGGATCTGAACGCTTACGTATCTCGTGCCTACATTTTAATTAAAAAATAAGGTCTGTTTTAAATATTAAGCCTGAAAGATATATGATCGATGTAGGTGGTTGTGATTCAGTTTGAGAAGGAGCCAAAAAATGTAAAGCTTCTGGATGTAGAGGCATTTTTTGGCTGCTCCTGCCTTCCATCCTTCTTAAACATGAAAGATTTGGGAATGATCCCAAAACAAAAATATGGTCTGAATTTGTGAACCATTTCCTTCTTTAATTTACATTTAATTATTTAGAAAACTTGGTAAAATCATAAGCATAAACCTTCATTTCATCATTTCAGAATCTGAGACTTTTTAGAGGAATTTTATTCTCTCTTATATACATTTTTTTCAACTCTATATACCATATATAGAAATGAAATTTGCTAAAACTTTTAATTGTTAATTCTTTAAATAGGCAACAATTGTTTTCTCTCAAATCCGAGCACGAGGGTTTCTATTTTTATTTTCTCTATCTATACGAGGTTTGTTCAAAAAATAAGGTGACTTTTTATTTTTCTCGAAAAATGTTTATTTATTCATCAATATCTATTTTGTCCCCTTAAAAGTAATCCCCCTCTGATATAATACACTTGTGCCAGCGCTTTTTCCAATCCTCGAAGCACTTTTGATACGCGCTTTTTGGTATGGCCTTGAGCTCTTGCAACGTTTTTATCTCCTCAATCGTGGCAAACCTCCGTCCTTTCATGGGTCTCTTCAGTTTTGGGAAGAGGAAAAAGTTGTAGGGGGCCAAGTCCGGTGAATACGGTGACTGAGGCATGATTACTGTGTTGTTTTTGGCCAAAAAATCACGAACAAGCAACGACGTGTGAGCAGGTGCATTATCGTGATGCAAAAGCCATGAATTGTTTCTCCACAAATCCGGGCGTATTCTTCGAATTGCTTCACGCAAACGGCGCATAACTTCAAGGGAGTATACCTTATTGACCGTACGACCTTCTGGCAAGAACTCATGATGCACCACGCCATTGTAATCGAAAAAAACAGTCAGCAAAACCTTCACATTTGACCGCATTTGGCGTGCCTTCTGTGAAAAGCTTGTACCACTTATGTAAATTTTTTTTGCTCAAAGTAGACTCGCCAATATTTCAAGTGTGTTGGAGCACTTCATTTTATTTTTCACACAAAATTTAATACAGATTCTTTGATCCATTTTTTTCGATAGCAAAAAATAGCCAAGCTCACTAAAACACGTCTAACCTTTATATCTGTCCAAAAAAAACTAAAAATGCAAAATGGCTACTAATGTCAACATATGTTGGGGACATGTATAGCAATAAAAAAAAAAAAAATTGAAAACTAAATGTACGGTGCTCGCGAAATTTGAAAAGTCACCTTATTTTTTGAACAAACCTCGTATATGTAATATATAGTCGGAGGTATTGCGATCGATTTTGAGATTCCAACAGAAATACACGTTTTAAGGTTCCTTGAGTCTAAAAAATGGGTCTCGCAAAAGGGTCTTTCTGTATCTATGTGAACAATGTTTCCCAAAAACGAAAAAAACTTTGAAGCTGAAATTTATAAAGCAT
This sequence comes from Anisolabis maritima, assembly GCA_010014785.2. Taxonomy (NCBI): domain Eukaryota; kingdom Metazoa; phylum Arthropoda; class Insecta; order Dermaptera; family Anisolabididae; genus Anisolabis; species Anisolabis maritima. The sequence goes on from JAAAKE020152682.1 coordinate 7,684, forward strand.
TAAAAATGAGGAAACTGAATACAATTGTTCGAAAAAGTCAAAGTATTCAGCACTTATTTTAAGGTGTCTCATTGTTCCCAGAAGGCAGTTAAAAGTTTGAAAAATTGTGAATTCATTACTCACGGTCAAGAAAATTGTTAACACCAATATTTGTATGTTTCTGTTAAATCTTCACTTTATGAACAGGAGACAATCGTCCACGAAATTACTTTTTACACAGTTGTGACACTGCACTTTGTATATAATACCGGCCATAAGTTAGAAACGTGCGAGTAGCTGGTAACAGCTCCTAAAACACCACCACTAGAGAAGCACAGTGATGCTCTTTTAAATTTTGAAATATTGGATGTGTCTCACTGTTCCCATCGACTCATTGTTCCCACCGCTCTCCTACCCATAAATCGGGCAAGCACTGTACTCTCTGAGGTATATCAATTCCAAACAAATGGTGCTTATTTAAATGATCAACCTTGAATTAGCAAAAGCTAAAAAAAGCCGGTGAAGTTATGCTTGAAGAATCTTAAAAGGTTTGTGTCTATAGACGCACAAGTCAAGGCTCTGTTCACTCCGACTTTGGATTCCGTCGAATTCCAATCCGTCCCATTCATGTTTACTAATTAATTACATAGACCTGTAACAAATGATTATTTTTTAATTATCCATCAATGGAATATACGTATGCATATTTAGAATCCTTAGGGCCTTATATAATAATAACCTGTAATATCTAACATCTATTTTTCTTAGCATATACCCAGTACTTATATATACTGGCCATGTCTGTTTGTCAGTCTTTCAAAAAATGTTCAGGAGGGCTTGACCCTCAGGGACGCCAAATAATTTTCTCAAAATAAACTAATTAAATATTCGTTAAAAACAGTAAATTACAATTAATACAGTTATAGTAAAAGTTTATTTTTCTACAAAGATGATAAAAATATCTATTCATTAGCGATCCCCATAAGGATTTTAGGAAAAGGACAAAAATTTTAGATGATAATTCATTCTAATTGCATTTATCATAATCAATTATGGTTGCCTAACTAAAGGGGTTACTTAATATTTGTTGGTTAGAGCTTAAATACGCCTTTTGGAAGAATAAAATCATTGCCTGCTCATTTGAAATATACCAATTTTCATAATAAAGAAAATTATAAAAAATATTAATTCAAATTAAAACATGTAAGAATCGAAGGAAAATGTTAATCATTTTGTTTAAATATTAATATAAATATTCGATATAAGAAATAAAAAATGCTTTTTTCTTTTACTATTAAAAACAAGAATCTATATAAAGATATAATCTTAAGAAGATTTAATGAGTGGATCAGCAAAAAATGAACTGAGGAACTTGCAATAAACAATTATCATTTTCAAAAAATAGAAATATCTTTTAAAATTATTTTATTTATTTATTAAAAAGACAATTATTTAGAAAACCTAATATTAATCAAATTTATATGAATGAGATCTTTCTCTCTGTATTGGTCCAGAGCATTGTTCCTTAACCCACTTCTCAAGTCGAATAATGAAAAATATCTTGTTTGGAATTTAACCTTTTATTATTGGAATTTTCAAATTAATAATTTCGGTCGTTATAAAGCCCAGATATCGAATGAGCAGATACTGGGATTCTTCTCTGCTATTAAAATGTTTTTAGCAAATGAATCTCTCTTAACGTTTGTTTATATAAGCAGATGAGCCATTTTTACAAAATTCTCTATTTATCTGAATTTTTAAATCTGTTATTTTTTTCGTTTTCTCAACTACCAAGATAGTAGAAAATAATAACTTAAATCTAAATAAGAAATAAATATTTCAAGTTCTTCAAACCATTCCGTATATATGTGATTCTAATATATTTGGTACATATAATCGTTTTTTGTATTTCAAAAATTTTTAGATCAAAGCTATTAAAATTTAAAATCACATTGATGCAGTGGCCCTCTTAAAACTTTAGCTGACCTTTTTTTTTGCTTTCTCACATGGAACTCCCCTCTATCTAGAGATAGGTCAAACTTTTCCTTCTCACTAAACGAAACTTCGGTGTATTTTTTTTCTTTGCTGTTTTACAAAAAAAAAAAAAAAAATACATTCTTTTATCCTCTTAATTTGTCTCGGTTCTATTCACTTTTGATTTCACTCTAAAATTTTATCAAATTTCAAAGCATAAGTATTTGAAAAAAAAAATTTTTAAAACAATCTTCGGGTGGAATTTCTCTTTCATGTCGTTTAAATAATTCTAAATATATATTCATATATTATAAAGAATGTTTTTAGCGTCGTTTTTTAATTTAATAACAAGTCTAATATATGTATATATGGTGAGGGAAACTTTTGACTGTAGAAAAAGAAGTATACAAAGAATATAAAAATTTTTGAAGGATCAAAGCACTTCACTATAAAGGAATATCAAAATCATTTTCAACAGGTAAAAATTCTCTTTCCTAGCTTGTATACTTTACCAATGGATTTAATTGCATGACACACTTTAGTTGTTTTAACGATCAGGTAGTTTTTTTATTCTTTAAATTATAATTCGTCTCAAAAAAAAAATAAATAAATAAAACTTGCAAATAGAAAAGGAATCATTGTTTGATTGGCAGTGATCATGTTAAGAAAAATAGCCGTCTTTATGTAGAGCTGGCGCGAGGTCGCCACCACTTCCGGTGTCGAGGTCGTCGTGCCCAACGGAGCTGATATGACGGTGCGATAAATTTAGCACTTGCCGTGACCAGAAGATTGCCAATAATAAAGCTAAAGCCTAAATGCTAATTTTGTGTTGTATTAACGTTTTTTATTAAATAAAAAATTTAAGAGAATGAGTAGCTTAAATTTTAAGAAAGAGAATACAGAGTCCATACATATGTACATAGTCCTCCTGGATTACTCTTTTCTCTATGAATATATAATATTTTTATTAATAGATAGTGTTCTTTCCAACTTGTATTTGACTAAATTGTGGGAGTATAAATTTGAGATCAAAAAAAAATTTTTCTCTCTAAAAAGCCAAAACTTGAAAGCACATTTCTCCATATTTTCACTTGCTTTAGAAAAATTTATTCTAAAATTCAAATATTAAAATAGGAACTACTCGTGCCATTCTTGTGCATTTATTTAGTTGTCTATAAATTTGAAGCCCGCTCTAAAATAAAATAAAATAAAATTTGAAATTAATTATTGAATAACCTTTTTAATTACTTTTGCTTATTCTCATATATATATATATATATTATGAATCCAACCACTGAAAAATTAATACAAAAATTATCAAATAAAATATCCCGTAGAAGAGCATTAAAAAATTAATTAATTAATTCTTCTTTACGAAGAAAAATAATAAATTGAAATATAATTGTACAGGAAACGAAAAAAATAATAATTAACCAATACATCTTTTAATTTCTTCCCTTATTGTGTATGCAAAATTATTTTTCCCAATTATCAAATATATTATCAGGAACAAAGTCAATTGAATTCTTTTCGCACTTCTTTTTATGGTTGGACTAATTCTCTACTAAAATTTATTGATATTTAAAAAAATACTATGCTTGTTTCGGATGGAGAACGGAGGTGAGAAGAAAAAACTTGCATTTTCTCCTATCGGCCTTTATTATTAACTCGTACCGCGTCTTCTGACCTTCATCAGGATATGGAAGCGATAGGCATCTCTAGGAAGACGCGGCTCGAGTTAATAATAAAGGCTCGATAGGAGAAAATGCAAGTTTTTACTATGATCTAATGAAGGACGGAAGACGCGACCGAAACGTCGACACGAATTAATAATAAAGGCTAGATAAGAAAAAAAATCAAGTTTTTTTCTCTTTTTGCTTTTATTCCAACTTGGTTACCATCCATCCAAAACAATCACATGAATCATACATCCGGTTCTTTTTTTTTATACTAATAATAAAATCCCTTATTAATGAACTCGATTAACTCGTTGCCGCCCAACTCTTTTGTCCTGTTAAGGGTGGCTCTAACCAATTTAAAATTGTGTGCCCCTTTCTTAGATCATATGGTTTAAAGGGAAATTTTGGCAGTGGCAAAATTAAGTGGAAAATTTAAAATTTCAGACCTACTTTTATTAATTTTTTCCTTATTTTTATAATATAGCATTTTTAAAATTTTTTATTTGGGGCTATGGAGGAGTGGAAGTTTTCATATTTATTTAGTTTCAACACTTAAAGAATCAGGCTTTCAATCTTCTAAACAAATGTAATTAATATTTCATCCTCTAAAAAACAAAAGGGAGGTTCTATCTTTTTCTTTGAAGATGGAAGGTGAATAATTTGAAATTTGCAAAAGTCCACTCACCATGCATGTATAATATTGAGGAAAGCAAGGAATCTTTTGGCTTGATGATGAGAAGAGTCATTTTCATATTCTACAAGTTTTTTTATTTTTTGATCATTAGCTAATGTAGTTGATGTAGTTGATCCAATTTGTAGAAAATGGACTTGCAGCCTCCGGGCAGAGGTTTCCTTCCACTTGAGCACAATCTTATCATAAGAGGAATGATTTCAAGGCTTCGCCATTCCATTCGAGTTGGTGAGCAATTAATATTTTGCTTTCCACCATTTTCTAAAGGATCACATGTGTTTCATCCGGGCGTATTCACGAGAGATAAACGGATAAACAGAGCATTTTCTTCATTCTCACAGTTTTGATTCTTTAGAAATCAGACCGCCATTTTATTCTTCTTGTATAATAAATATATATATAAAAAACGATTTTGTCAGAATATTCTTCCCATGTTTAAGGTTAAGGAAACCTGTCCCTTGGTGCAGAGGTAGAGCTTTCGTCTCACAAACCAAAGGTCAGTGGTTCGCTTCCCGTCCTGAGCGACAAAAATTTATTTCTATTATATTGGCTACCAATT
>JAAAKE020152693.1:0-12565 GCA_010014785.2 Anisolabis maritima
GAAAATGATATTTTGGAAACAGCTGCATGCCCCCCTTGCAACAGTCTCGCGCCCCCCTAGGGGGGCGCGCCCCACAGGTTGGAAACCACTGTTCTAGGCCTTGAAAGCCCGAGTTTCAAAAAAAGGTAGAATTGTGGATTTTTGCTTTGGTGCCCCTTTCTCCCTTAGAATAGCCATCTATGTTTTTTAATGCATTCCAATGTTTTTTTCTTACATTTTTACTTTTTCTTACCTATATCTTTAATATATACGGAGAAAGTATTGCGATCACAAAAAAATAGGTCTGATGGTTTAATTAGGGAAGAGGAAGGCAGATTGCAGCAATAAAAGAGAAGCCAAAATTATATTCGCATGTCACCATACGACAGTCACTGTGTAATAAATAAAATATGTCTACATACATTGTTATATCATAACAACTTTGGACCCAACCACAAGAAGCCAATAAGTGAGTGAAGATGAACGAATAAAATTTATCCGAAGCGTCTCCGTTCGGCTTTTGGCATCCAAGGGCTTGTCTTTTCTTGCTGCAGTCTGCCTTCCTATTCCTCTATCGGCCTCAGCAAGTGACTACTTGTTGTTTAATAATTTTTTATAATACTGATAATTAATTAACACAAACGGAAAATCTCTAAAAATAAAAGCTAATATAAAATTATGAACCGGCTACCTAGGAAACCTGACGCAAATAAATCTGGTGTGACAGCACATCACACATTTCCTCACCTTATGTAAGAGAAAGTTATGTGATGTGCGACCGTCTTTAAAGAATGAATCGGCAAGAGACTCACTCACCCTGGTCCAGAGCTGTAGATGTGGGTGTGACAGGTGCATATGCTGAAGGCTCTTGTTTAATTTTCAAACTTAGTTCATGTGCTGCGATGTTCTGAAAGCACCCCTAAAAAAATAAATAAATCAAAATTAATTGCATTATTTAAAATAAACTTAATTATTCCATTAATTCTATGATTGCATTGTGCATTCATTTTAACCCCAAACCAAATCAACGTCAAATTTGATTTTTTAAATATTCACTCTTTAAATATGGAATTTTTTATTGGTCGTGCTCCTTGGAGATAGATAAGACTCTACTATATTAGGATCACTGATTTGCTTCCTGAACTAAACGATGGAATTCATTTAAAATAATAGGCTATCAATTTAAATAAATACGGAGGGATTTTGTCAAATTTATATTTATAATAATATGGTCTTCGATATCGAAAGACAAAAACCTATCCAAAATCTTGATGGGACCTTCTAAATTATGATAATATGCCTAATTTAAATAATGAAATCCATTCTGGAAAGTTTTTTGTTTTTAGGGAATTTTTCTTGATATGGCGTCACGTCTGCCGGTACAATTGAAAATGGTCATTGCAACAACCCTAAATTTACTATGTAAAAAAATTGGCTAGCCCCGTATAACACGTCTCTCTATAACACGAGTCTATAATAATCCAGACCAATAGTAATATTTTAATAAAATAATTTTTTGCGCGTGTCTTGCTGGTAGATTAAGCAACACCGGGAGTCGAACCCGGGATCTCCATCTTATCTAGAGCATTGGTGTGCTTCCTTTGCACCAGTCCACTGGACGCTCGACCAAACCAGTAAAACCTACAATTCCAGTATAAATACAGATCCAGTTGTTGTTGTTGGCTGGTTTATAGCCTGGTTCGAGTCATACATTTAATGTTTAAATCTCATTCATATGAACCGGACGAGTTGGTCACCTTACTGGTTTAAAAAGCTATATAAATATCTAGATAAGTGAATTTTTCACTTTGGACTAACTTTTACATTGGATCTGAAGATATACTGGAGATGTGAGTTTTTGCTGGTCAGGTCGAGCGTCCGGTCTGCTACAAAGGAACCATACCAATGCCCCAGATAGGCTGGAAATCCCGGGTTCTACTCCCGGAGGCCAGGAGCCGCTTGATCCACCAGCAAAAAATATAATCACAAAAAACTATTTTATTAAAAGTAATATTTTATTTATTCTTATCTATATCTATTGGCATTGATTATTTTGAAACATTTTATTTGTTTAGTTGCGAAACTCTTGCCACTTAATTGATTTTCAAAAGTTTACACCCTCTACGAATGAGAAGGGCTTCATTTTCCCAAAAATATCCAAATTATTCTCGATAGGACTGAAAAATTATTTCATTTTTAACTCAATTCTTATTAAAAAAAAAATAGCCTAATTGTTTTTTATTCTAACTTAAACGATGAGATATGCAAAAATAATTTCTTCCTTAACACCATCCTTTAAATATTTTCAAAGATAATCATAATCATATGTATTTCAGGAATTAAGCGTGGGTTCCTAAAAAAAATACTTTAAAATCTTTTGTGCTGAGTTCCGCCTAAGAACACATCAGCTGGTAAAAATTCCCGCCAACTTGACCAGTCCTGGTCAAGTACTATAAAGTTGTCATGCTCAAAAGGGAAACCCTTGTAAATTACATTTATGCATTGCTTGGTCTTCATTTGGGAGAAAATGAATGCTGTTGCCTGCTATTACTCTTCTCACTTACTCAGGTGAAAAAATGGATGGCGACTACGAGTAACCCGAGCAAAGATTAGCAATTCTTTTACTTTCTCTTAGTCTGCGGCCAACATTTTCATATAATTATTTATAATATTTATAAAAGAAAAATTAAAATACCAATTAATTCTCAAGATGAGCTGGAGGAAAGTCTCCTCCCCCAACCCCCCTTACGGTCTTGATTACATAAGACAATCCTGAATATAAATAGGAGTAAAGGTAACAAGAAATTTATTTTTGAGTGAATTTTTTGAGAACTAGAAAAATTTTGAGTTTTTTTGTCATTTTCAACCCATATATCATATAATGAGCTATATACCACCCTTATAATTTTTTTAAGTCTCTTTCGGCAGCTGAGGCCATTAAGATTCAGTCCTTATTTATTTAAAGTAATTGGGGGCCAATATAATTTAAATAAATTTTTGTCGCTCAGAACGGGAAGCGAACCACTGACCTTTGGTACGTGAAGCCAGCCAGACCTTTATCTCTTCACAAACCCATATAATTATTAGAACCACTTTTTCACTATTTTTCTCAAATTCTATATATCAAATTTGACTTATTAAAAAAATAAAATTAATTATTTTCGCTTTTTTCCTATTTAGGTCCATTAAGCATAGATTTAAATTTGGTCTAGACTAGAAATGATGGGGTCGAATTGCAATGCATTGAAATTGCGCATAGGATTTCATTTTAAAATTGATTTAATTTGAAAATTTCATAAAAAATGTTTTTTTTGAAAATTTATTATTATGATATTAATTAGGTAAAATATATAAATATATTTTTGCTTCAAAACAAATCAGTACACTTTTATTAATACTCCTATTATTCTAAAAAAAAATTAATATTTTGAATTTGAAGAAGTGACAAAATTAGTAGCCAGGAATTCTTGTTCGGTTTGTATCGTAAAAATAGCAGAGATATTAATTCTCAAATAAAAAATGAGCAGGGGATTCAGGTTTGGATAACTTCTCAAAACAAAATTCTAGATATTTATCTGTGCATTTCTAATTTCTTTTTTTTTTTTTGCTGGGGTTGTAAATAGCAAAATATTAGCTTAGAAAGTTCCCTCTTAGCCCCAAATCATCAATCTGCTAAAAAATTTAAAAATTCAAGTCTTAAACATTCATCGATTTTTATTTGAAAATAAATGAAAGAATACATGTTAATGGAGTTTCTATTGAAACTTTGATCCCTCCGACTTTGGGGGTTAGGTATCTCTGTCTATTACTAAATTTGATCTTTGTTCATTTTATTTATTTATTATTATTTTTTTTTTTTTAATTTTGAGACTCCAAGAAATGGTGTTAACCTAACTACAAAATAATTCGTGCATTTTTGTTAGTTTCACATTCCAAATCTCCATAGGAATAACAAATTATAATTATTCCTTAAACTGAATATCGATTTTTCTTTTTTCTCCTTGAATTATAGAGTATATATTAATTGGTTCGTACGATAATTATATTGCAGATTTTTTTGCCTTTTTTGGCTCCATCTATACTTATATAAATTAATTGATAGTTAATATAATTTCAATAAATGTTTTCACTCAGAACGGCAAATCAGTAAGCTTTTGATCATGAACAGGCAATTTACTCGACTGAAATTTTTCTGCTTGATCTGCCCCTAAGATTTTGAGTTGCAGTTCAAACATTTCATTCATATTTTAAAAAGAAGGCTTACGATTTGCTGACAAAAGGTCTGGCTGTTTTTGTTGTTGCATTTACACGTATTGGCGGTTAATCACTGGTTGTTTTTTCTCTCATTCACTTGTTCATATCGCTATGAAATTAATATATCAAAGCTTAAAACAATCGAGCATTGTATTATGTGTCCATGGACCTCGATGGAAGAAAAAGTTGATTTCAACCTCTCTGCAATCTGAGAAGCTGTCAGAAATACAACGACAACTCGTAAACCAAACAATCTAGGTCTACATACGCCTTTTTCAATTTCAAGTCTTTTTTTTAAAAATACAATCTCTCTTCCTGGTGATTCCCAAACCTTTTGATATTAAATACTAGGCACAATTTTAAAGATGAAAATTTGTTATTAATAAATGAACAAACAAATATTTATATCTTTGTTATATCTTTGTCAAGGCAAATCTTTTTTGGGTCCTCTCGATAAAAAAGTTCAAGTAAAAACTATTTTTGGTGGGAGTCGAAAATTTAAAAATAGATTCTGCAAGTTTTAATTTAAAAAAAAAATCTCTCTCTTCTCAAAGTAGACATCACAGATCTCTAAACAACATTCGCAAAATTTTTCTTTCATAAGAAAAAAGATTTTTCTTACAAAGCAAAATACTCCCCCATAATTTTATAGCCATAGGAAACTAACATGGTGAGAAAATCATAAAAACAAAATAAATAGTTACATCTGGCAAAAAAAAGAAAGAGAAATACGAGGGTGCTATTTGTTAAAAAAAGAAAAATTTTAACTCGAAAGATTACAAAAGTTATAGAAACACTATTAACTATCTGCTTTATAAATACAAATACGTATATTTTGCAAATTCGCTCTAGTTCAAAATTTTTCCTAGTTCAGATTTGGTGAGCCACTTTGTAAATGCCCATGGCTGTTCTTTGAAAGGTTGAAAACCTGACCTGCCTTGGAGTAGTGATAATTCGCTTGTCTCATAATCAAGAAGCAGGTTTCTGCTCAATTTGAAAAAAAAAATGGCCTCATTTTCGTAACTTGCTAAAAGCACCCACCATTCCTGCTTATAATTCTCTCATTAACATTTTATAAAATAAACCATTTTAAAGGATTAATTAAGGTTGAAATGTTAGTAAATTTTTATTTTAAAAATTGTAAACGTTGGTGGTAAACTAAAAACAGAAGCAAAAATATAATAAAATAAGTAATTTAATAATAATTCAAGTTAATTAAGAAGAAATGTTTTATTCATCAATCTCAAAACAACCTTGTTTAAATAAACAAATGCTATTTTAAATAACATTAATTTTAATAAGAAGAAAAAACATTTTCGTTGGTTATATTGTTTTGCCAAATTTTGTTTGAAAATCGCTTGCATCCTCCCCCCTCGCTCCACTCATAAGTAAGCTGTCCCATTTGCTCGGTGTTTTGGTTTGACAGAGTTGTCACAGCTAGAGCGCCTGTTTTGTAAACTGTTCGTTCAAGTTTTCATAATATTGATAATATGGCTTGGCTACCGTGTAGTAAACATTTCGCCTTAGCGTAAAAAAAATCAGTAAGATTTGGCAAAAGTATGATATAATTTAAAATTTTTCAACTGAGATATTGCATTTAAAGTTCAAAAACAAAAATATAATAAATTTTATTGTTGATAACAAATTAATTTTATTGGAGAATTTTTCATTTGGTTCGAAGAAAAATTAATTTCGGGTAGCTAACTTATGGTGCCCCGAGGAACGCCCACCCGAAGCCACCGATACTGATTTTTCTATATATAACATGTATAATATATAGTCATAATGTCAAAATGGCCAGCAGTCCAAAAATGACGTTAAAATAATAAAAAAAAAACTTATGAAAAACCTCATTTTATAAAATATGAACACTACAGTACCATAATAAAATTGACTAACAGTATTTTTGTGTGTTCGTCTTAAGACCTTTTTAAGAATTCGTTACATAAAATCCAAAAATAAAAAGTTCCTAATAGGTAAATCTTTATAAAATTGCAATTTTCATGTTAAACCCTTACTTATATCTCCAGACTATGACAGGAAGTGGCTGTAAATAACTTGTCTCTAAAAAAAAAAAAAGTGGCCTCTTCTTAACTTTCTCGTATATACATATATGGGTAAGTTACCAGGATTTTTAGAATTTTTCCGGTTCCCGGAAGTAGATCAATTTTAAGCGAGTTCTCTGATTTTGGTATAACATTTGATTTGTCTCCCTGAAATGATATTCGATTTTTAGAAAACGCCTAAGGTAATGTACCATTTCTGGTTTCCCGAAGAGTTGAAAGAGATCTGATTTTGCTGAAACACATCTAAGTGGTTAATCTACTTTAGTGCGTTCTCGAGTTATCAATGTTAACTAACAGACACACCACACAGAAAGACATATAATTCGAAAAAAAGTATTTTCGGATTCAGGGAGGTCCAAAAGATGAAGATCAATCAAAATCTCGAGATCGAATTTTTGAATGATTACAATACTTTCGTTATATAGCATATACGAGAAAGTAAAAAGACAAGCTCTATAAATGAAAACATTGATGTATTAAAAAAAAGTAAAGAAAAAAAAAAAAAAAAAAATACGAAGAGAACCACTACCTATATATAAAAATGAATCTTTGTTTGTGTGCTATAGAGTTCAAATCTACTAGACCGCGTTGTCCGGAGAAGGTTTAAAGTTATTGAAATTTCGATCTGAACAGTAGAAAGGAAGTTAGGGGCGTAAATGTTTTGTTTTTTATATTTTATTTAAGAAAACCGAACCTGTTTCTATGGTTACATAGACGCAAAAACTACTCTAATATCACCGCCATATCTTTTTCTCTTAAAAAGTTATTTTCCGAATAACCGACTACTGTGTTTAGAGAGTGGTTTGAATTAAATCCGCAAGTGGATTTATTTACATCCTCACTTTTATAAAGTGAAAAATTAAATTTTGTGAAGTTCCGTTAATATTCAATTTTTTTTTTTTTTAATGTTTTTCTTTATGTTCAATAATAATTGTGATGGTTTTCCATCCATATCTCTTTCTGTTAAAAAGTTATCTCTATATACTCAAATCTAGCAATAGCGAAGCATTGCCAGGTCAGCTAGTTAATAATAAAAAAAAAAAACTAAAAAATTATGAAAATTTTAACCAAATTAAGGAGGAGCCTTTTTTTTTTTTTTAGTATTTTTATCATCTGAGGCCATATTGACCTTAAAAAATTCTGATATCAATTATATTACGATATATACTCTATGTTTTATATATATATGGCATGTTATTCCCAATTAGTATCCAATACATTTTAATCGGACTGACTGAACAAATTATTTCAATTCTTATAATAATAATCACTTACATTTACATCCACAGCATCAACTATAAGTTTCATTCATTTCATCTTCTATTCCGCTTATGCTCATTGAAGCGGTCTTTAAACCCAAAGGTCGTAGCTCACTATCTAACCTAGGTTAACTTAGCTTTAATTAATTGGATTAAAAAATAGCTTTTCTTCTCAATATTCAACAATACGCTCTTTACCAATACACTTACTCTCCCAATACTTATCTCCAAGCCATTGTATTAATTTAAAACGCTGGATTTATAAATAAAAGGCACGGCACGATTCAACGTGATTTGTTCTCTTTTGAAATTTCTTAGAAAAAAAAAAAAAAATGAAATATGTCTCCATTCATTCCATTTATAAGCTTTTAATCAATCTATGAATGAATGAAAGGGGAACCGTAAACATATATAAATTAGTTGGTGCCTATAAAAAAATTAAATGATTGAAATATGTTTGTATAAATATATAACATCAATAATCGCTTCTAATAGAAATTTGGATAAGATAAAGTCAATATTTATAAAACAGTTTATAATTACCCATACAATATTTTATAAATAAATAAACAACTCACTTAAAAATATAAATTTTAATTTTATTATATTATCTCGGGATGTGTTTATTATAAATTATAATTTTATATATAAATAAATCATTTATAGACTCTGATAAAAATTCAAAGATAGAAATTTGCAGAATTTGATAGAAAAGTCTTCTACTTTATTTTTTTCTTTTTTTTTGAACCCTACTTACTTTACGACAACAGTATTATTTATCATCCATGAGCTAAGACCAAGGCACGTGGTAGTCTTAAAAAAAAAACAAACATATTTTTTTAACTCTTTATCTTTAATTTATTCATAGCGCTTTTCAATTCTCATTTGTTTTCAATATATAAATTTTATTTTTCCCCAACATCAATTTCTTTTTATTATCCTAATTTAAATTAAAATGGAATATTTTAAATAAAAAACCCTTTTTTATTTAAAAAAATTTTTTGTTAATCCCAACGGAACTTTTTTTTTTTTTTTTTTTTTTTTTTTTTTTAAATAATTTATCAATATTTGAAAATATAAACTTTCAAAACAAACTTTTAATTTGGACAAAATTAAATGTTTTTAAATTATCGACTTATCTCCGAAAAATCATATCATGACATAACAATAACTTGTTATACGCCCTGTTGCAAATACTAAAATACTTTTATTGAATAAGAGGGTTATTTTGAAAGAGTAAAGTATCAAACAACCTAGCTTTGTTTTTTTATTTTTGAGAAGTCGGGGGCGGAATGGGGAGGTAAAAATTTAGAAGGCGTAGAAAAGGATAGTGCAGCCAGGAAAAAATAAATCAATTGTATTTTCAGTCGACATTTCGAGGGCAAATCTCAATCAACCCTTTAAGACCAAAAATTATTATTTTAATTATTACTCGTTGGTCTTATTGTGTTAAACATAAAATATAATTAACAATATTATTTTGAATATAAGCAAATGCAATAGGTTTTTTTTTTTAATTTTTCCTATTAAATTTAAAATTCCTATTAAATAAAAACGTTATAAATGTTAATGTTTCAAAAAGACAGAGGAAAAGAGCAAGGCTCGAAGCCTTGTAAAAAAAAATAATGAATACATTCGTCATGTGCGAGGTCATGTATATAAAAATTCTAATAAATAAATATTATTATTGAGTAAAAGCAAACAACTCACTAGGGCTCTTTATTGCTTTTATTTAAAAAAAAATATATATTGTTAAAATCATTATTGAAAAATTAACAATTTTAGGAAATTGTTTGGTAACAGAATCAATCGAGCCCTCAAAAATTGCTTCTCCATATGACTATTAATAAATTAATAAATAAATGTCTCTATCCTAAAGAGCAGAGGTAGAGGTCTTGCTTCTTAACGCCTAAAAAGACTTAAAAAAAATATCCTATACTTTATTCACAAGATTTTCTTTTTAAAATCAGTTGCTCATAATGAGAATAAACATTTATGTTTCTCACATAATTAGGCTATTTATTAATTGCTCTGAAAGCTTTTCTAAAAGTAAATTATTCTTCTTCCAAATATCAAATAGCAAATAAAAAAGAAATAGTTTTATGCTATTAGCCCTATCTTATCCTTTATTTATTATGGCATTTAATAATTTGTGGAATCCCCATTATTTAGTAAATCACCAAATGGTTGGAGAATTTTTAACAAAAAAAAAAAAAAATAAATAACGACTTTGAATTTAAATCACCAAAATATTATGATGATAATTATAAGATAAAAAGATTAAGACAGGTGTGGGTCAAATATCATTTGCGTTTTATTTATTTATTAAAACATGAGAGAGAAGAGGAGAGAGATGATATTTAATATGTATCGGCTAACAAGAGCCGCCAGTTCGTCGCCTTATCTAAAGATAACCCTACGCCTTATGGCTCGTGAACCATGCAATCAAGCAATAGAGAGGGGGCCAGGGAATAAGTCCCTTCGCATGTCCGGCAATTCAAAAAATCCTCAAACATTCAAACCTCACTTTCTTTTACATCGTGCCATGGGTTTAATTAAAATAAATAAGGAATATATTATTAAAATCATAATCACTTTACTGTATCTAGTGGGCAACGCATATTAGATATAATTAAATTTTTTTCTTTATAGGCCCATCTTAAATTTTGAAACTCTTTTATAATTTTGTACACAGCAACTATGAACACTTTTATTGTGTAAACGTCATCGGATTCTCTCGCTACTTATTCAAAATATTAACTTTATGGTAAAGCATAAAATATTAAGATAACAATATTGAGATAGAGCGTTATTTGAAAATCATATATACTTTAAAGACGCTAATAAATCTCTATTAGCAATTATAAAATTTTCTTTAACTTTTACCTGAATAATGGAATAAAGTAATATAAGACATATAATATCCATAATCAGTGATTTTTAATGTAATGGATAAGAAAAAATTTTTACGAAATGTGTCAGTTACACCAGATTTTTTATTTTTTCCTTTCATCTGATGAAAGAAGAAAGAAGTATCTATTCTTTCTAGGAAAAAAGTTTTATTTATTTTTTATGTTTACAAACATCATATTTTATCTTAGATAATTTGTCTCTTAAGTAATTTTTTTAATAATTTTATAATAAGTTTTAACTTATTTTATAAACTGAGTTACTTTGACTCTTTCTTTTCTCTTTATAGCGGACCTAGCGATAAAAAAATTCAAGTTAGATTTTAATAGTTGTTTGTTTTGAATTCAAAATATTTTTTACAATGAACTAATGAATGAAGAGATGAAGCGCCCCTCGGATTGGAACTCCCGTTCTCTTGGCTGTAACACTATGGGGCAGGAGAGGGCAATTTTTTGGATAGATTTGTATCAAATGCAGACAAAAAATTATGATATTAAGATTCACCAATAAAATAAGAAATTTTTCATAGGAATATAAAATGCAATCCAAGGTGTTTAGTGTGATATTTGGCATTGTTTATTTTTCAAAGGTGTATTAATATCCTGTTTAACTTTCACCTACCATTTTGTTTTTTCCTGATCTTTCTTTGGATTTAAAAGATGACAATTTAGAAAAAAACATGCTAATTTCTAAGAAAAAAAAAAAAAAAAAAAATAGTTCATTAAAAATAAATAAATAATCTAAAAGTAATAAACTAGTTACTATATTGTTATGCAGCATTTGACCCCCATGTCTGATATTATCATCTCTCTTTTATAGCATAAGCATGAATTTCACTTAATTATGAGAATATGAGAATGGGAATTGGAATTTAATTGAATTGAAAGCAATTTCTATCAAACTTTTGGAATATCATCATATAAATATACTATAGCCTACAAGATTATTTTCTCCGAATGAGAAATTTTCTACAAATTATAATAGCTAAGATTAATTTCATAAATCTTATCAATTTGAAAATTTATAAATAAAATGAAGCACTAATGAGAATCAAACAAACGTTCTATTAAACTCTTGAGAGTTACTTTTATTGAAGGATAAACTTCAGAGCTTGCCATTAAATATCACAACTCATTTTTCCAATCGTGAGTTTATTGTAAAATTTAAAATTTAAAAATTGGTTTCAATACTAACAAAATCTATTTTGGCTCAAACAAACTGCTGTCATGTAATGTACCTCTCCATCGCAGACGGTATCTTGAGCTGTCAGGTTCAAATTTATATTTGTTTCTGCTCTCTTAGGCGTCTTAAATATTCACGTCTAGCGGTTCACAAAAGATAAGTCATGTAAAATTTTTATATGATGAATAGAGCAGGGTCTGCAATTCTACCTAGTTTGCCTGACCTGCGAGCCCAAATGAAATTTGATAATCTCTTTTTGGTTAAGCTGATTAAATAAGCATATTTTATTTTAAATCTATTTATTATGAACTCAGAGAAGGGCAGAACTCGCCTTATTGTGAAGTTTATAAGCTACTATTAACAAATTATTAATTTCAGACCTGAGGATCGAACTCGAGAAAGTGGTATCTTAACTCCCAGCAGCTCTCCCTTCGATTAGCAGCGCTTCATGATGGCGGTAGAGGTGAGTTTTTTTCACAATCTTTATTTTTTTTAAAACTGACAGATCTTAGGGATAATAGAAAAAAACATTTAAAAAAAAATTAAGTTTCATTATATAAATGAATTTGCAAACTCTTCTCCCTCTAGTTAATCCTGAGTATAGTATAACTACGAATATATTAATTGCTTAAAAGTCAAATCTATTTATTCTGATGAGTTGTATTCTTGTGAAGAATTGTTTCTTCCTTGTGCCCAATAGATTCCTAAAAATCACAAATCCTCCTATCTTTTTATTTAAAGATAACTTTAGACAGCGAATAGATGGTCCAGAGCTTACTTACTGGTAGTCCACTTTGAGTTGACCAAATAATGTAAAATAAGGTGAAAAAAAAGATCAAAAATTTTGGACGTTCTCCTTCTTGCTACCCCCCCCCCCCCCCCCCCCCCCCCCCCCCCACCAACCCCACCCCTCCC
>JAAAKE020152704.1:0-12565 GCA_010014785.2 Anisolabis maritima
AAAGTGAATTCGTACTTTAATATTCCTGTTTTCTGAATCAAAGTATATATATATAGATAAATAAGTTCTTTTGGATTTATAATTTTTTTTTTTAATTTAATGATTATGAAACTATCAGTCTTCATCAAATAAAAAAATAAAAAAATAAATGAAATACAAAATTTTTCAGAAATATTAATAAAAAGTTACCAAAATTTTCTACTAGAATTATTTCATTTTTTTTCTTTTTTTTTAATATCGGTCTTTAAAAGCAGCAAGAGTTTCAATATTTCAAGGCCACCAGCAAAACGGTCATCAACCCTAGATAGTTCTAATTTTAGAATTGAAGCTTTCACTGTTGTTGACATTGTTGTAATTTATTCATTAACGCCTTCAACGGTTTACATGGACGCTTCCTCTAACTACGAGCTTCAGATACAGTAGAATTCTTTATCTTTCTATTCTTCTTTGGAATTTACACATTCGGGTATAGTAAATTTTACTTTGTCATAAAAGTTCATATTTTGAACTGTATATAAAAATGAATTATTAGTATAAAATTGGTTTAATTAAGTTGTTTTTATGTGGATGAAAGAATATTCTGGAGAAAAAACCTACAGGGATCTTTATTATAAAGCAAGCGCTGTTTTTCGCCAATAAATTCCTTCATTATAATCTAGAGATAAATAGTTTCTAATTGACTACTCAAACTAAACATTTGAGGAAGTTTGAGACGTTTTGGCTTTAATTTAATAATGACATCATCAGTCCATTTAGAGCTAGAAGCATTGTTTCAAGTGATATTACAGAAAAATATTTATACAATATTTTGAACTCAAAAGACAAAGCAGAGTCAAAATTGCAGAGTTGACGATTTATTGTGTATTTAATATTCAGAGAATGCTTGTAAATCAATGCCAGTCAATGCTTGTTAGCTTATGGAGTGCTACTGCTCCATTGTTACAATACTCACCTTGCTTCTTCGCATATTAAAAATAAATATGGATTCTAAATATCGAAAAAGACTTAAAAAAATGGTTTCTAAGTTCAGAAATATGTTAAAAAAATTTTATTAATTGCTCCAGTGATTGACATATCTTGTAACTCAAAATAATTGCTCATATTTCGATTCCGCTTGTTCTCCTTGAACCTTTACGCCATTTGTTCCATCTTGTGTGTTCCTGGGTTTCGAGATTTTAAGGTCTGAGTGGGAGAGAGAGAAAGAGGATCTTTACCAAGTTTTTGGTTGCATGTATCAATGTCTGTCTATCTGTATCTGTGTGTGTATGCCAACTTGAATGGGAAGATAGGTTGCTCACAAGTTGCCTTTGTGGTTGGTATTAGTTTTAAAGCTGATATCAGAGCGAGGGAAAATACAGATAAACATTAAGAAAACTTTTAGCATATGTGGGTGACAAAATAGATGGCATTGGATGGCTGCTGCTGTTGCTGCTCTTGCAACTTTTCAAACATGGCTATAAATATTTATAACAACTTCTCTTTTTTTTTTTTTTATATTTGTTTTTTTGACTTTTCAAAGGAAAGAGAGGATTTTCTTCACATCAAATTGTGAACAAATACTTTGCAAGAAATGTAACCAACAAATGAAAATTTTTTCTTTGAGATAACGCAAACGGAATAATTAAAATAAAAGGCTGTTTTTAAATATAATATTAAAATTGTTTTATTATTTATTATAATCTCAAAATTATTCACCTAACGGCCTTTACTAATAAATTGCGCTGCCTTACTTGCTACACAGCAAACATGCCGCGGTGAATGAAACCGGATCAACTTCCATGTGGACCAGTTCAGGCTTGCTTTTTTTCATTTTTTCGTAGCAAAATTTCATTTGATCTTTTTTTTAAGTTCCGCCCTGAGCAACAAAAATTCATTTATATTATATTGGCTACCACTTAATAATAAATAAATAAGGAGGGAGTCTAGATGGCCTCAGATGTCGAAAAAGACTTTAAAAAAAACTAATATTCAGAAAAGGAAAAATGTTATCCTTTTATTTACAGCCTTGCGAAATTTTTGGATGCGACCCTTGGTCTATCGAAAGTTAGGTACCATTATTTAAACGAATTGTGGAATTCTCAAAAAGAATTTTGAGCTAAACATGAGATTAGTCGCTAGTTTAAACTTTAAAGACCAGATTAAGTTAAAACCATTCTCTGTTTGTTTGAGCCAATAATATATTGGCTCAAAATTCGAACCCGATTTCTTAATAAAATAACTCATGATGTAGTGTTAGCCTATATCAGTGTTTACCAAACTTTCAACCATGCGTACCGATTTCAATTCTTTTTTTACGATCCGTAACCCCTACTTGGAAATTATGGTTTATACAATTATAAAAAAAACCTACTATTAATTATTGTTTATTAATAACATAAAATTACATAAAATGATATACATGTAAATGTGTATTTACATAATGATTAATATGATGGATGATATTGTCTGATGAAATTTTATTATAATTTGGCTTTGTTAATTTTAACCTTAGATGCGGCTCCACATCAAAAAGTCTATTTCTCTTCTTTGTCTTTATGTCAATGAGACCGGAAGTAGGACGTTGGAAAAGGCAATATGAATTTCAGAACTTGGTTCTTTAACCCTGGACGGGTGCATTTAAGTAGAATGCGACAACACGAATTTGTATATTTATCTGAACCCATCTGAAACCAATTCAACAATTGTTCTTTAATTTTGATAGAAATGTTGAATGGATATCTTATCCACTCTACATTTTTATCCAGTTCAGGAAAATAATAGAGTAACACGATTCCGATTAGCGCGCTTTTCGAATTTACATGATAAATTAAATTCTTTTTTTACCTCGACTTAAATTTGATTTAACACGATCCGAACAAGTTCAAAATTTAAAAAAACGCTGAAGCATTTGCACTTAATATACAATTTATTCAAATAATTTGCCTAGCTCGGTCCCTACTAAGTTTAATTAACCAAGTTAACCGGAGTTTTGCTGTACTGCAGAACTCATTGAAATTCAATAATAAAATAAACATACATTGATTTTTATTTTTCAATATATAACAAGTAACTATTGCCTCACAAAAAGCAGGAATATTTATTATATAATTTTTGATCTAATTTAAATACAATGAACTATTACTTTTCATTTTTTAGGGAATTTTTTAAAATTTTCTGCCACCAGTGGGTAGGCACGCCCTATTTTGGAAAACACTTGTCTATATCATATGACTAATTAGGATTTAGTTAAGAGGAGCACAGGAGGAGGTCTATTTTCCCTTAAAGTTGATCTTTTTTAAGTTATTTCATTTTAAAAATTATATTTGACTTTTTTAAATTTGATTTTAAGTGTACCCCTTTGAAACATATCAAAAAAAAGCGACAAATCTAGATATGTTGAGTTGACATAAACCTAACTATCAAAGATATCATCCCACCCTCTCCCCTTTCACTCCCTCCACTGGAGCATTGTTTAGCTTATCAGTAAGGATATCTCAAATACCTGGAATATAATCTCAGGCAAACTGTTTAGCATTTGTGATCCCTTGCAAGTACACAGTGCGGAGACTCCCTTCTCAGTAACTTTATCGTCGTCGTCGTCTCCCTTTCTTGGACCAACTACTTGGCTATGCAAGGCACAACTTGCTGATTAAGGAGTCTCCTCCATTGTGACCTGTGAAGCAGCAACCAACTGAGAGAAGAGATCTCCAAACTTGCAAGTGTTGCCAGCACATGTTCGAGACAAAAGGGAAACCCAAATAGGAAGATCAATAGGTGTAAAATCTTGGATTGGTCACTATCAGCAAACATTATATTATTCAGGCTCTAATAGTAGACCTATATTCTCATATTACTATTTATTTATTTTTTATTTGCGGAAATTTACCAGAAGGAGAGTGACTTAGAATTTCGCAATCATTTGCACTGCCTGTTTTTACTTAGAATGGCGTCAAATTGAGTGACTCATGAATACAATTTTTTTACATTCTATTACCAAAATATAGGTTTAACTATAAATCTAAAACGATGAAATCTACACTAATATCAATATGTTATAGCAAGGTTTTGACTAAAATCGGTCACCCGGAAATGTCACTTTATTGTTGTAATTTTTTTCCTTTTTTTTTTTTTTTGATTTTTCTCAAAATTCACTCCACTGAATTTTATTTTAATTTTATACATCATTTACCTAATTAAAATGTATTTTTAATTTGTAAAGCCCTGAAAAGTACTTTACGCTCGCAGAACATCTATATTTTCTTGATTTATAATAAACTTAAAAGTTATCTATATATAAATAATATATCCTAAATTATATTTTAAGTAACTTTATTTATATACACTATAAAAAAAAAAACAGCCATTTTGAAATATGGAAAGCGTCCTTTGAATCGTCAAAATTAAAAAACTAATTCCAACCAACATTTAGTTAAAATATAAAATACCTGTTCGATAAAATATTCAATTTTGCGATCTTACAATAATTTCTTTAAACTCGTAAATTGAAAAATTGGTTTAAATTCTCACCTCTAAACCGTCCATTTGCCAATCGGTTAGAATTTATAGGTTATAGAGGAACCTAAAGGATGATTTTCAATAGAATGGGATTTTCCCTAAAATTTAGAAAATATCGACTCCCGCTCATTTGTTCAATTGATATTTTCTAAATTTGTTCCCATTCCATTTAGAGTAATAAAAATAATATCTAAATGAAAGTTGTGTGATACCACCAGATTTTTAAATGTGAATCTGTGTTCTTGGCTTGTAATGCTCTCACTCTCTTTGTTACGTCCTTGGATAGATTAATTAATAACAAACCATGTTGCTCAGTGAAGCCCTCTTTAAAAATACTGATTAAATGTATAGGAAAGTATTGTTCTATGTTATTAAGTTATAATAATTTTATAATTATTTTTATTTTTTCTCTTTATACTTATTAAAATGTTTTTAATCTGATAGGTATAAATATTAATATCGTACCGGTAAAGTATAAGAATAATAATGAAAAGTGATGTAGATTATTTAATTTGGGCGTCCATAATAATAATAATAAAGCATTAATTTGTTTAAATGGATGAAAATTCCGCTTTGTTCAACGCTCGACTGGTTGATTGAAATCTTATATTGCTTCAGCACTTGAACAATTAGCGAGCATCAGCCTCCAGAGAGATTCTCTTTCAAAAGCTTTGTCAAATTAGAAATAGAAGAGCAAATGAAAAAAAAATAAAACAGCAACAACGAAAACAAATTAAATTATTTCAATGACTTTTTTTTAACAAGGTTCAAGTGAAAAGATATTGTTTCAAAATAAAAAAAATTCAATTTTTTTTTATGAAACCAACGAATGAACATATTATTAGCGATATTATTCAAATCATTTCAAGTTGGTTATCTATTAAATGAATTTTTTGTTTGTTTGTTTGTTTGTTTGTTTTTGTTTGTGATATTAACAAATGTTTTGACTGATTTTAATTCCGTAAAATAAATATGAAAAAAGTCCTCGTAGGGATCGTGGAAATCCAGAAAGGTCTAAAATAAAATTAAAATTTTGAAAAAGTACACAGGAGGTGATTCGATGTCGAGATTTCAACTGAAATACACGTTTTTAGGTACAGACTTAAAAAAATGACTCTCGCAAAATGGTTTGTTAGTGAACAAGATTTTTCAAAAGGAAAAATTTATTATTTAAGCTAAATACCCTCGTTGCATGCACCTCAAAGCTTTACTAGTAAACTAGTACTTTTCTGATGTACTTTATTTTTTGTTTTTCGATTTTCTCAAACTTTTGTTCAGACGACTTTGATTAATTCATTAAACAATCATTTATTAGATGTTCTTTGAAATACAATAACCTTTAACGTTAATTCCCCCCCCCCTTCCCCAAATTGTTTTGGACCCATTTTACTCTTGTACGTTTTTGGGTTTTTTATTTTCTCTGAAACTACTCTAACGATATTGATTAAATTGTTCTATTAAGAGATGAACTAGAGAAAGGCTTCTTTATTTTAAAATATTTTTATTAGAAAAAAAAAAAGTATTAAAATCACATTATTTTCTTATTCGAATTGTAATTTGCATTTGCTTTTTTCTAACATTTCTTTTATTAGGAGTAGATCAACGGATAATATTAACTTCATAGGTAGCTGACGCATTGATTAAGGTGGGGTTGATGGTCTAGCGTTTATTATTCATTTAAATATTTGCATATGAATTTTAAACGTTCTTTATTTATTATAAAAGTTGTTTACTTTGCTGTTTGTTGTTTTGTTTTTAGTTGATAAAGTCAAAAATACAAACTAGCCTATTTATTTTTATTTTATTTTTTTTTTTTTATTTAGATTTGGAGTTAAGAGATCCCCGTTTATTCCCCCAAGTGTGTGCCTTAGCCATCTATCTACTTTATAGCTAACTGATCATATAAAATATTTTCCGTTGGGGCTGTATGTTCCACCTTTCGTTCATAGCTCCGTCTTCTCTTTTAACTAATAAATAAACAATCGTTTTATGAGAGGCATGATGGTTGCAATACCTTCTTCCGCTTGATCTGTTAAAATCTCTACCTTAATTAAAATTCTATAAGTTCAACTTGATAAATATTAAAAATATATTGCTTTCATCTTTTTGTCTAACTTAAAATTTTTTTTTGCTTAGTTGTCTTCGATTAGTGGGAGCACGAAATTCTAATTTTACCCACTTACGTCACTTTGAATAATAGGAAGAGAAATTGTTTTAATATATTTTATGCCTCTTATCACTTCCTTAAATACATAGTAGATGTATGCCTGTCTGTCATCTTTTGTGACTATTATATTTTTGTCTGATTTATACATCCCAACCATGCTCTTTATCTTTCTCTCTCTAAAAGGTACGAAAGATCACATGAAAAGTCTGATACACAACACATGTCAGTTCAGGCAACATTTAAACAATACCTCAAAAAAGTACAATGTCAACAACAAAGACACTCGGTGACATTATGATATTTTTAACTGAATATCATATTCAATTTTGAAATTTCTTAAATTTTCTTTAGATTTTTACAATTACTTCTATTTTCATGGCTTATCTATTGCAGGGCTACGAACCCAAAGGCCCAAAAAACGAATCCACAATTCTATTTACTCAATTCTATATCGGATTAAAAAGAAAATAATTTAAAGCCCATGAAGTAACTTGAGTGATCTTTTTAACGCGGTTCTCCTTGTGCCAGCCAAAAAAGATTTGAAGATTCTCTAATTAATCTTTTATTAAGGTTTATTTATTATCGAAATATTTAATAATTAATAATATTTATATTCAAAAAATTATTCTCAAGTGAGAAACAAAGCCTGCGGATGGTCCCAAACTAGAATCGAAATGTCGCGAATAATTTATATTGGCCTGATTTCTCCTTTTTTTCCCCCTTACTTTCTACAATTCCTGGCTAGCCAAAGTCCACTTATCAATTTCAATATTTATTTATTTTGTATTCCTTCTAGTATAATTATTGATTCTTGTGGTATGTAATATAGAATATAAAAAATACGTGATGGTTACACGTATAATTCTAGATGGATTATTTATAGCGACTTATCTAATTCATATTAATATGAAAAAGTTTGTAAGATGTTTAATTATCTGATAAAGAGTCGGAATTTTGGTTATCTTTATAAATTTCCTGCGCACCTTACCTCTATATTTAATGGTATTATTAATTTATCTAAATCCTTTATTAATGGTCGACTATCAATTGCCATTAAATATACTTATAGGATTGCTTAGTCAGTGTTTTTACGTTCAGGCGGCGATTAGGAATCAGGTTTAATGATGTCTCTATATGTCGGGAGTCGACTGACTCCATTGTCCAAGTTTCAATCAAAGTCCTCCCAAACCCTTTTGATGGTGGCCGAATTAGCTTCTACGCCCTTGGATTTATCACCAAGGGCTATTGGTCCCCCTGATAAGGGCTGATGGGGGAGGGATAAATACCCGAGTGATCGGCGCACGCTTTTTCAAGGTCCTTCGTCGTTAAATCAGGCTCAGGTTCCAAATCCTGAAAGATGCGTTCGACCGCAAAACGATTAGGGCTCCTGGCTGCCGATTAGTGCCCTGCAAAGACGCCCTTTGAGCCCAAGATAAAAACCGGAACACAGTCATTTCCATTCAATCAATCTATTAAAAGTCTGAATCGACACAAAATTTTACTTTTACTTTTATTATCTGTAAAGGACACTCTCTCTCCTTCCTAAAGAAAATTCCGTTTTATCTATTCAAAATTAATCTCTTTAAATTTTAACTTGGCAATTTTTTTTATCTGATAGTGATAAATTCACTAAAAAAATTTTCAAAGAAAATATTGTTTAATTAAAAGGTATTTTGTTAATAAATATCAATTAAAAGTCTCCCTCTCTACATCAAAATCTTGCAAAAGAATGTAAAAATATAACCTGACATTGAAGTCTGTCTTGGAAATACTCTATTTAAAATTACTTTAGTATTGGAGATGTGAAGAGGGGGAGGGGGAGGGGGAGGGGAAGCGGAGCCCTCCGAACATTCAAATTGCTCTAGTAACCAGCCATGTTGCCATATTTTTTTCAAACCATGCCTGCGAACACTGCCTCTCATTGATGGACAACTTGCACGTCCGTTCTACCGAGAGACCGGATTTAGAGTTAGAAAATATAGCAAAAATATTTAAATTTGTAAACATGGCAATAGTGTCCATATTGATTTTTATGGAAAAAAAAAAATATTTGAGATTCAATGATTTTAATCAAAATTACCAAAAAATCTTTAAAAAATAAGATTTAATTTGTTGTTCGATTTTATCTAAACCAAAAAAGGAACTTTAAGATTATATTTTAAATAAAAACTCGCAAGATTTATCAAACTTTAAATGGTGAAAAAAACTTTTATATATATGTATTTTAGTATATCTATATACTATTCTTTTAACCCAGTTATTTTGGTAATTATAATAAAATAATTTTTTTTTAGCTTGACCCTATTTTTAATACGATAAACAAATAGCTACTTTATTGAAGTTAACCTCTCTTTAAAAATAAAGAGAAAGGGGGAAATATTTTATTATTCTTTCGGCGTTCATAAAGAATATCTCTTTTATCCAGGGAGGGAAAAATTATTAATAATTCAACTCTGAAAATATAAATAGTAAATATAAAAAGCTTTAGATATTAACATTTGTAACATGATAACGATTTGATAAATACTTTGAAGATATTATCCAAAATATTTACTATCTTCTAATTAACTCCTTTAATCCAAAGTAATGCACTCCTATCAAAATATATTTAACATTTAACATAAAGCCCTATTCGTTATCAATTGCAAAAAATATTTTTATGAAAAATAAATACGATTTTGAAATTATTAAGGGCACAT
The DNA here is from genome assembly GCA_010014785.2 of Anisolabis maritima. Taxonomy (NCBI): domain Eukaryota; kingdom Metazoa; phylum Arthropoda; class Insecta; order Dermaptera; family Anisolabididae; genus Anisolabis; species Anisolabis maritima. Next base: position 9,361 of record JAAAKE020152704.1, read on the forward strand.
TTGGTTATTTGGTTTCGACAATAATTATTATAGAGGAGATAAGAGTCCAAGCCAGTCAAAAACAGCATAAAAACCTGGAATCCTGGACATGTCTTCAAGAAATTTTTCTTCTCCCACGAAATTTTGATACCTTCCCTTCCTAATCCACTTATTATATAAAATTTAATCTCTTATATGATATAACTTCACAAATATTATTATAATATAATGAGCATGCAAACATAATTATCCAACAATATTAAACAATTAATTATAATAGCCTGAATGTATAAATAAAATTCTACAAAACCGGAAATCGAACTCAGCATTTTGGAATTTCCAGACCTTTTTTTTAAGTCTAGACACCGTTCAATATAAATAATATAGATTTCAACGGAAATACACATTTGAGGCTCTCTGAGTGTAAAAAAAAGGGACACATAAAATTCTGTTTATGAATAAGATATCTCATAAACGAGGGGGGATTTATCGCAATCTCTAAAATCTCTATATCCTCATAAAGGTGGAGCCTTTATTTTTAAAATATTAGAGTCAAACTTTACGTATCTTCTAATAGAATAATAATAATTAGCCTCTTTTCTACGATTTTTTTATTCCCTGTGCATTGGGGTTTGAAACCATGACCTCTCTCTCTGCATATCAATTCACTCGAACGTCTTTTAATTATGAACTCAACTGTTGATAGAATGTCGTTAAAAATAACCAAAAGTAATAATAATAAATTGAACTTTATAGTTTATAATATCAACTTTTTTATATTAGACAATTTATCTATTTTAATTGAAATAATAAAACTAAAAAATTATTTATTAAAAACTTTTATAATAAATATCGTGTTTTTTTTCTGAAATTTTATATCTTTTAATAAATGATTTAAACCCATATTTATTAGCTATGAGGATATAATTTTTTTTTTACTATACTAAAATTTCTCACATGTTATTAAATTTGGTGGATATCTTATTATATCCTTTTTTTTTATTTTATTCTCATTTTATGAATTAAATATTTGGGGGAAATGATTCAAAATTATGGGCTTTGCCTGCTTTTTTTTTTTAATAAAATTGATATAGCCTATTTGAGAGCTTTTTTATTTATACAAAACGATTAAAATATATGTCAAATAATACTCCCAAGTGGATAGGAGCAAATCGTTCCTCCTGGTGAACGAGTAAAAAGACTAGTTCTTTCTTGTCTCTATTCAGCTTAGATTTTTTGACTTTTTTTTAAGTACGTGTATTATTTTTCTAATCTCTCAACTTTTCAGGAATCTTCGAAGAAATTCTTTACTGTTAAACAATTTCAAAGAACATCGGATGGATCTATTTTTTTTTTTTTTTTTTTAAACAAGATAGTTTTCGTTCCTTTCTTTTGGATCACTTCAACCCCGGAATGGGGTAACTTTCTTGGCTTTGACTTTCTACAATTATTGAAGTTCATAACGTTCTTGATATGGAATCTTTTTCAGCTTCCATTCTGTATTTTCTCTTATCACTTCACTCCTCAACAAATTTCTAAGTCATTTGCATCAAGTCGTTGCGAATCATCATTTCATTGAGTTATTTGATTTCCTACTAATCTATTCCGATTCTAATATGGAAAAAATTCCATTCTTTCATGATGTGAAATCATTTAGTTTTTTTCTTGCTCCTTTTTCAAGAAGACGAATTCATAGGATAATATATTTAATTTTTCTCTGCTTCCGAGATAATAAGAGATAATTAACAATTATCGAGTAGCTCAAAACTCAATAAATTTTTTTCTAAATATTATAATTTTGTTATACCTTTTGTTATCAATGTGGGGTCAAGCCTTGGCGATAACCACTAAAAAATGAACAGAACCCAAATTGAAAATTTCTTAAAATTACCTTTACCAACGCAAAGTTTTTTTTAAAAGCAGACGTAATATGAATTTTAATAAAAACCTATTTTATGTGATGACCATATTTACTTAAACACTAGTTTAAATTAATAGAATAATCTCTTGAGTGAATTTGACATTTACCAGAAGTGCTTAATTATTTTAAGGGAGGAATCCCTTCAAACATGCTCTCTAAAATTAATTAAAATTAATTCCTAAAATAACTTAATTTTTCTATAAATAGTTTGGTTGGTGGAACGGTTTTAATAGTCAGGTCGGTTGGGACAAGAATAACATTGAAGGATATTAAACAATAACAGAGATAATAGAAACAAAAGTCACTGTTTGGATAGCATCAACGCAGAAAGGTTAAAGTAGGGGGAGGACTTATGGAAAACTAATATTTTAAACTATATATAAGACTATACAAAGAAGATGCATTTTTCTCTTTTAAAAAATAAATTTGCAACTGACGAGACTAGCTGATTAAGACATTGGATTTTGGAATTTTGGGTTTGAGTTTGCAATGTTAAAAGTGATAGAGCTTTAATGAAAATAGATTTCAAAAAATAGTAAATCCTCTCCTTCGTCCTGATTATTATTTGCATCAATGAATAATAAGATTCAAATAATGAACTAAGAAGATTAAATGATTTTTAAATTCTACTTTATAGAATATTGTAATATTATTCTGGGAACCTTATTTTTATTAGGGGGATGGTTAATAATTACAGTTTACGATTGAATATCCTCTTTAAAAACGATGCTAGCTCCTTTTCATAAATATAATTATTTAAACGCTTATTTCTTTTTAATTTAAAAAACAAACATACATACAATGATAAAAGAAAAAGGGAAAAAAATTGAAATCGACAAGATAACATTGTAAAAAGAAAATAAGAAATTGTTCTCAGGAACTACAATACCACACGACTCCACAACATGGGGGGAGGGGGGCCCAAAATTTTCGAATTTATTATTTTTTAATTTTATTTACAGAGTGAAATAGTTAAAGTACATACACATATGCATATAAAACTTAAAATTAGAGATTTTGTAAATTTAAAATCTCGAAAAAAAATTCAAAATTAACTACTAATTTTAATATCACGCGACGTTAGTAATTTTTCTAATAATATTATCTTACTTATGGACTTACCTTTATATTGTATAACTAAATTTGTTTTTTTTTTTTTTTTTTTTCAGGTCGACATAAAATTATATTTTGCGGTGGGGTCAAAAATGTGTTGTTCCGCCAGTACTCAGGATTTAACTCCTTCCTTCCATTCTCTTGTCCTCTATTGTTTGTGTTTCTACTTCCCCAGATGTCTCTCGGGTAGAG
>JAAAKE020152715.1:0-12565 GCA_010014785.2 Anisolabis maritima
TCAGCAGTCCTTGGCTTTGCTTATTTACAATGATCTCGGTGGCAGTTACTCTTCTCTCCAACCAGGCCCGCCGGCTAGAGCGATTCAAAATTCAAAAATATTTAATTAGTCTATTGATTATTTCTCGCAAAAGAATTAACCTAACAATTTTTACAATGGGAAGATATGTTATTATTTTTTTTTATATTCTTTTAAAATTCTTTTGTTCTTTTATACTTATTTTACTCTTTGAATTTTTGACAATAATTTACAGTATTGTTAAAAATTTGTAATTTTTTTTAGCTTGGAGGAGTAAGCCCCAATACGTAACCTTGAGAAAAGTTCAGAAAATCCGAAAGTCCAGTATGCGAAAAACAAGGAGGGGACAAGACGAAAATACATCCAGGGAAGCTTTGGATTCGTGAATAAATTCTAAAATGAGACTTTTAAGAAGGACAAAAAATATCTTCGTGGGTTTGACATGCTATAGTTTTTTTTTTTTTATTGGCATAAAAAAGAAATTTGCTTTTCCTGAAGATGGTCAGTTCAGGCCAAAATGTTTTTCTGAATTTAGTGTTACAATAATTCTGATATCACTTCCAGGAAGGAGAAAATGTTGTTGGTTACTTTTAATTATTATAATTATCTCTCTCTTTTTGCAAATATCAATCAAATTTAATTCCAAAAATAATATATAATTTATTTATTTATTTATTAGCTTTATTAATTTAATGATGTGTGATGGTAGAATTCTTTCTCCTTCTCTCTGTCTCTTCCTGTGTACTTCTGTTTACCGTTTTCGTATAAAATAATATTAATTATTTTCACTTTTATTTGAGTTTCAGTTCGTTACGCTTGTTTAGTTTTCGCTTTGCCAAGTCATTCTGGTGTTTTTTTTTTTTTTTTATTTCCTCCTCCCTCCCCTTTTCTCCTTTTCCTTCTCCTGTAAGAAAATAACATCAAATTGAATTGGGAACGTATTATCTAGTAGTTTTTTTTTCTTTTTTTATCAATATTTGTTTTATCAATTTGAATTAAAAGCGTATTATCTTTTTATTATTCTCTTTGAGTAGAGGTAGCGCTCTTGCTTCATGATCTAAGATCAGCGGTTCGCTTCCCGGCCTGATAAAATGTTAATTGATTAACAATTGATTTAAATACATTTAGATGTCGATAACCAGAATAGAGAGAGAGAGAGAGAGAGGAAACTTTGAAATTAAATATAAAGCTCATTGGTTTCGTTCAATTGCAAATGGAATTTTAAAAATTGCCTTTAGAGAGATTGATCGATTGATTGAGTCGGTGTGACTCTTAGAGCATTATAAATAAAATAACAATATTTTTCTAAACAAACTATTGGTCACCCATCCAAGTATTAAACAATGGTTGATAATAAGATTAATGATAATTCTGGAAATTATTTTCTTATTACTATTTTTTTTAATTTTTGTCTTTTTATTTCGGTTATGAGTATAAAAATGATTCGAATATATATAAACAAAATTATATAAATAATACATATACATGTATAAGAAAATATAATCAAAAACTCCTCTCCTATATATTATTATATTGTATGTTCACAATATAAATAAAAAGTACAAATTGGTAAATCTGTAAATTATTGTCAAAAGTTCAAAGAGTAAAATAAGTATAAAAGAACAAAAGAATTTTAAAACAGTATAAAAAAAAAATACTAAAATAATAACATAACAATAGGATTATTATTACTATTTTTTAATTAAAATGATGCGAGTCCTAAGAATATCAAAGAGGAATTATAAAGAGAGGCGATGTACTTTTCCTCTTGCCTCTCTCTCTCTTCTTTCGTTTATTTTTAATTTAATTATTCTGGAATGAAATTATCCTCCTGAGATGAAAATTTGATTTGATTTCTATTTAGATTGAATATGAAATTTTAATTGAAATTGACGTGTGAAAATTTAGATTCTGATAATATAATGGATTTCTTCTCTCTAGAGAATTTCCCTTCTAAAATAGCATCTTTTTAATTCTTAAATGTTTTGTCATCTTGAAGAAAAAAAAAAAAAAAAAAAAAAATTTTGCGTTTCAGGGCTGCAAAATGCAAAATAAAAAACACTCAACTGCATTTGCCTAATTTTGGCACTAATCTGAATCTAACCTTTTGGTTTAATTTACGTGCGATGACGATGGGCCGTACATAAAATATACAAATTCTAACATAAAATTTTTACTAATTAATGTATAATACGTCCCGGTAAAAGTATATCGGAGACATACTTTTTTTGTCCAGCAATTTTTTTTTAATCAAATGAGAAATATTTTTAATTTAGATACAAAGAGGCATTTAAAAAATTAGAAAGTTTGTGTTGATTCAAATTCATTAATAGCCCTGTCCCTTGGTGCAGAGCTAGAAGTCAGTGGTTCGCTTCCCGTCCTAAGCGGCGAAAATTTATTGGCTATCAATTAATATAAATAAATAAGGACGGAGTATAAATGGCCTCAGATGCCGAAAAAAATTCATTATTCTCTCTCCGTGAGTTGGACAGTCCTATTATATATATAGACCTATTAAAATTTAGAGATGGAGAAGAATCTCTTGTTACTAATTTTTATTATAATGTTATGAAAAAATATGAAATGAAATTAAAAAAAAAAAAAAATTCAGATGTTTCATTTTCCGGATGCAAACAATTTTTTCTCTCTTATTGGCAACCATCTGTTGAGATAAAGGTCTCCTCTCTTTCTGCATGGGAGAATGAAATTCTCCAACATGGTATGTTTTGCGATTTCGAAGAGAGAGATCTGGCCTGGGCGGGGGCGGGGATAACAAGAGAGGAGAGGTTGCCTTTTTTTTTTTTAATTATAATGTTTTTTCAATTTATTTATTTATTTTTGAATTATATTTTTCTTCGTTAACCTAGAACTTGATATAAGAATTAGAAAAAAAAAAAAAAAACTATTCATTCTCACTATTTATTTATTTTTTTACCGCAACCTTCTTGCTTGGATAGGGGAGAATAAAACGAAAAAGTTTGGAAACTTCTGTTAAAGAGCATTAAAACAAGACTTTGAACAGCCTCTATTTTTGTATAGGAAAGTCATATCTCCAACATCGTTGATCTTGAAAGAATAAATGCCTCGCCGTTATCATCCGAGCGACGGGCCGGCCCATCTTTTTTTTTTTTATCATGGAATAATATTACGATTTAATTTAATCTCTTTCTCTCTTTCTCATTTCAGAAGCTGATCATGATTAATCTAATGAGTTCTTTATCCTTACTGCTAGTTTCCGGTTTCATAGGGTGTCTGTCTGTCTGTCTATGTGGAGTACTGCGTGCCGAGGGCTTTAATTTTAACTCCTGTGTAAAAGAGAGAGAGTATCAAGTTATCTCTCTCTCTCTCTCTCTCTCCTGTCTGCAATGCATATGTCTAGAATCACTTGTCACCAAGTCTATATGGATGTTAGTTAAATCCGGAATTGAATTCCAAATTATGTATGTTGTATTTTTCCCCTAAAAAAAAAAAAAAAATATTGATTTTCTCTCTCTCTCACATACACACACACACACACACTTGCTTGCTAGAAAATGATATTTAATATTAAAACGAAAGAGACAGAGAGAGTGAGGGCACATATGGTGCAGCTTTTAATTAATAATAACTTTTTTCAAAATTTATGTTTCATTAATTTTTTTTTTTAATTGACATTTAATTTCATGTTTGGATAATCATTTAGTAAATAAGATAGAGGGCTCTAAACATGCATGTATTTAAAAAAAAGGAGAAATGATAACCTGAAATGTTGATGTCGTCTGAATCAGTGCTCTTTTTTGATCGCACACCCCTAGGAAAAATGAATACCACGCACCCCTAATTGGTTGAGCAGGGGGGGGGGGATATAAGCCTTATGTCATTAATAATAATAATAATAATCTACACATTATTTTTATTATTAGCAGCTTACATGCAGATTTATTTCAATATTTAATGCATGCATTTGTTTAATATCTTCTAGAAATTCTGAATCTGCGATACGAAGGTTTCGTTCCAAGTTGAATTTATTTAGTTTTAATACCCGTCATTGCGGGAAATGATGATAACGAAAGAAATTAATATTTGTTATCTTTCATTATATAGCCTAATATTTGGCGTACCCCCCTCGTATCGACCCCCTTTGATCTCTTTCATAGTTTAAAAACTTGATGTGAGTTCATCTTACAGCAAGCAAAAATGAATTTTTATTTTTAATTTATTTCAGCTGTCACTTTTGACTATTAAAATACAATATTAGAATCAAATCTCCAAAGTTAATATGCTGATGAAGAACATGACTAACTTTCGAAACGTTCTTCCTTTCACTTTGTAATAATAATACATTTTCACAACCGAATGACAAGAAAAACATTTTTCGTCATCCGAGGCCATTTAGATTCCGTTTTTTACTTTCTCTTATTATTTATATAAATTTTATCACTCATGATAAATCGAACTACTGACGCTTACTTAATGAAGCAAAAAGTCTTGTCTCTACTCCAAGGACCAAGGAAACATTTTAGTAAAACTTGAGTTCTGTTTTTCTTTACTGATTAAGAAAAATGCAGAAGGGTTTAATTTAGGAATTTTGCTTTGTAGCAGTATTCTGTAATTATCGCACATGGGCATTATTTAATACATTTATTACGGGCAGCAGACAAGAGAAACATTACTAAGCTTTCATTGGGGATCGTATGAATAAACTTACAAATAGGATAGAACTTATGACCCCTGAATAGGTAGACAACACGTTTGCCAGCAAAGGCAAACTTCAGCATATGGACAAGGAGAACATTTGGATGTTTCCCGTTAAACTAAACCAAAATAATTTTACAATAGCTTAACAAGAACAAGTCTTAATTGAGGCTGAAGGGCTTATGACCAATAAATAAATAAATAAATAACTTTTTAGAAAAAAGAAAGAAAAAAAGGTTGCGTGCAGAAAACTGATGCCATTATCTGACTATCATTTCTTTTGCTCACTTATTGCCAGTCTTTCTTCTATTTTCCTATTTTCATCAACAGTGGATTGAATTTTAAATGTATTCACTACCGGCCCTGAAGAAGAAGTGGCAACATTCTTAAAATATGTATCTTAATTTTAAAAAATTCTATATAAAAAAAAGCATAGAGTTAACCTTAAAATTTTTCTTGGAATAGTTTCTGAATAGCGCAAGAGAGGACCTTTAGTCGTTGATGGAAATTTATTAGTCTATTATCTAAACATTTATAAAATAGAGGAGAGGTTTAAAGAGAAATTCTTGTTTTCCTGAAAAGATTTGTCTAATAAAAGAGCTCCACCCTCACAAATCAGAAACATTATAGCGCCTTTTTATTTCGTCTTTATTTTTGACAAATTTACTTCCTCTCTCTCTCTTTCCACAAAAGAGAAACAATTCCGGCCATTGACCCAATAATAAAAGGAATCTCTCTCTCTCTCTCTCTCTCTCTTATAATGAATAAACGAAGCAGCAAACGGGGGCGGAGCCTCTCTGTCTGTCACGAAAGCTACGATCGAAAATGAAACCCTCCCGCCCTATTTAGGCTACTGACTTCCAACCTCTTTTTATCATCAGTTAACTAAATAACTTCTCATATGTATCTCTTTTACTTTAATCCTTTCTTTATATCATATTACAATTTGGTTTCAAAATATAAACAAAATTGGGTGGGGAAGGGGAGGGGGGGGAGGAAATAGAAAACTTGTTTATTTAAATGAAAATCTTATAAATGTAAAGACGTAAGGTGGCTGTTGGATTTTATAAAAGAGGAAGCAGCAGGCAGTCTGGTGGGAGTCTCTACGATATTAACAAAGCTTGATACGTTTCAGGTTTAATAATGCCATCATCAGAGAGTGTTACGAAGTTGACTCAAAAAAGCAGAGTTGTCAGTTTAATAAACAAAGAATGTCAGTCGAAACTTATCAGCTAGCATGCATTGACGGTCATTATTTAACAATATACAAAATTGATTATTAATTGAGTATACAATAAATTCCTTATCTGCTGTGTGACCCTTTCACATGCTGCATCTCTTTTCTTGCCTAAGGCCACCTGATCCTGTTAGTAATGATTAATAATAACAAAAATTCTTGAAATAATCCATCATTATAGCTTATTTATTATTTAAATTAAAAATTTCCGGTGCAGCAACAACAACAACAACGAAACCTCTTTTTAAAATAGTTTAATCATAATATAAAAAAAAAAGGTTTTCATTCACTTCCCTATAATAAAAATTTTTATTAGTGGTGTGAACCAATATTTTATACTACATAAATTCTCCTTTAACAAAGGTTAAACAAACAAATATAATGGCGTTATGGGATTTTGTTTTTAGTATAGGAGGAAAAAAAAAATCAAAATAAAATTTAATATAGCTATTACGATATAAATATATTAGACATAAAAAAAAAAATATCGTCATTTAAAATACATAATAAATCGAGTATATAATAAACTATTTGTTTAAATAATTATTATAATTTATTTTTTATAATGTTCCAACCAAGATGGCGTCAATAATCAAATTGCAGTTGAAGGTTTGAATTGAATTTTAAATATAAAATATCCTTAAAATTTTATTCATTTGCTGCAATTAGCCTTTAGAAATTTTTTAAATAGAAATAAGGTTGAGAATTGACTTCGGTGGTGCTTCCCAAAAGAGTAAGACGCCATCTTGAATTAACCTATAATAATCAAATTGATAATTCTATCTTGGATTAATTTCCGTTGAGTTTTCGATAAAAAATTAAATAAATATTCTTAAAATTTTACAAAATAATATCATTTAGGGTAATTAATAATTAAGTCTAATTTTTTTTTATATATGTATATATAATATGTGTGTCATAAGACTCCATCTTGGATTTACCTATAATAATATAGGTTAATCCAATTCATTGGCGATTTATTGGTTTACTCATAAAATTTTAAATATTAATAATTTGAAGATAAAGATTGAGAGAATTATAAAAAAAAAAAGTCCATTTAATTTTCAATTCAAAAATTTAATAAAATAATTCAATTTATAATATGTATTTTGAGCAACGTAGTCAGCCGATTGCGATTGTGTTCTGTGGTGGCATATGAGACGATAGATTTAAATCTAACTGATGATAATAGTCAAAGGTCAATAAAACTTTCTTTTTTATACCCACAAAAAATTATTCTTTTATCTGCATTAAATTTTTTCTTTACAAAAACCACAATTATTATTTCATTTTTTGTTTGTGGTTTCTGAATGAAGAAAAATTCCCTTGAGAATCAAATAGACGAATCATCCTTTCAAAGGGGGCAGGGGAAAAACTACTTGCTAAATAATCCTCAAATGGCGCCACAAAAGAAAATTGAAAAAAAAAAAAAATATATATATATATATCCTCCATTTGATTTTTATTTTCTATTTCCGAAAAATAAGGAATAATTCCACTATTTATTTTAATTTCTCTAATTTGCATTTGCGCATTTTTCTCTCACTCTACTTTGTATGTGCAAAAACAAATAGAACTACTTTGCATATACGAGTGGACTTTAAAAGGGGTTCATTGTCAAAAAGGTCAATGGTTTTCCCCTCCAAGACTCGGTAAATAAATATCAAGTGTCAGCCCCAAAGATTATTTAAAAAAAAAAAAAAATGGGAATGGAGTTTTCAAGTTGGAAAAAAATATATCCGCTTTCGAAGGATATTGACTCTCTCTCTCTCTCTCTCTCTCTTTCGCTATTTAAAGTTTAAAATAAATAAAAGAACTTGTGGCTACCTGACTGTTCGTTAATGATTCAATTCTGGGATTAAAATTGTTTTTTTTTTTTTTTTTTTTTTTTTTTTTTTGGGGGGGGGTGGTAATTTGCCTTTAAATACACTTTCAGAGAGGACAACGAAATCGAAGTGATATCATTCGATTGGTGAGAGAATAAAGATTTGTCATTGGCGAACAAATATTCAGCATAAATGCCCATTCTCTCGAGCGTTCGATTTTGAGTGTCCCGTTTAATTTTAGAACAAAATGGTCGAACGCGTTAATCAATTTTAATCAAATAAACTTTAATAGATAGTTGATAGGCAAATATCTAAAAGACCTGGAGCTAACAACGGAATAAGACGATTTTATCAAAATTTAACATAAAAAATTTTTCTTATTGATAGCTTGCTCTTTTTAATACAAAATTTCTTTATATACAACATTTTTCTATCTATGCTTTAACGGCGAAACGAGATTGCACTTTATCTTAACGTCCAATTTTTAATTATAACGAGATGTATTTCTACATCAAAATGATGTGCGGATTTATATAGGAAACGTCAGGTATGAGAAAATACAACTCGTGTCCGTGTCCTGATAGAGCCTATTATGTTTTTTGGAACTAAATTTTTTATCCCTCTCTCTCTCTCTCTCTTTCTTTCTTTCTTTCACCTGTTGTACTTACTTACTTTGCAGTCACTTATGATTTTATTAAAATTGCCCTTTTTCTCTTTTGATTTGAGAACAGAACCCCCATCCTTTGATATTGAAATGGATACAATAAAATAGCATTGGGAAAATATTTTAATATTTTTATCTAGTGCTTGTTTTCTCTCTTAGAATAAGAAATCCTTTTGGTTCATCTCTTTTCAATTTTCAAATAATAAACAAGAAATGTCACATTTTGTAATCGATTTTATTACCTTCCCTTCTCTCTCTATTGGCTAAAAATTTTAACCATTCTTAATAAATTTCAATTTTTAAGAGGGAGTATTTGTGTCTTGACTCTGATAGCAGATTCTAGTAGAAAATAATTTAAAAAAAAAAAAAAAAAAGGACAAAAAATAAAATTGAATTAATATTTTGATAGAAACAAAAGAATTTAATAATTCATCTTTAATTTTTTAAAATGAACAAATGACTCCTTGAAGTTTCATTTGCGATATATCTATTAACCATATTGAATGAAATGAGCAACAAAGTTTAATAATTTAATTTAAAAAAAAAAATATAAAATAAAATTTTAAACAATAGAAACCAATAATTGCAAACTAATAATATAATTAACATTTCTTTAATATTGGCTACCAATTAGTATAAATAAATAAGGACGGAATCTAAATGACCTCCGATGCCGAAAAAGACTTAAAAACAAAACATTTCTTTACTCCCCCTCCCCGTGGCAGAGAGTTTAAAGATAGTGGCAATGTCAATATTGATAATCTTCAAAGCAAAGGGATGTGGGTTCGGATCCCAGGCAATCCGATGAAAATTTATTTAAATCATTTGGATAACAAGTATCGTAAATAAGATCATATATACCGCTTATAGTCTATAAGACATTAGATGTCGAAAAGATTTGAAAAAAAAAAACTAAAAAAATTTTAAACGACCGCATGCAACTATAGATAATGGAATTTTTAAATAATCTATTTGTGAAGTTTTGATAGCTAAAGTAGCCGATTAAAATATTAAAATGTGCTTAAGATGTGTTAGTGTTAGGGAGATAGTCACGATGCTTTGATATTTATATTTATATAATATGAAATGATAAATTTTATTTATTTTAAAGAAATATAATGGTCGCTTTCTACTTTTATATGTATTTTGTATATTATAAAAACTGGTGAGGATAGAAATGTGCTAAAGGGAAAAATTGTTTTAAAAAAAATTTATTCATGCTTTATTGTTTGTTAGGAAATATCTCAACAGGTAGACCATCCTAGGAGAATAAAGAGCAAAAATGCGAGTGTATTTTTTACAGTATCATGGCGGGGGTTTCAAACAAGAAAGAAATTTCGATTTATATATAAATAAATAAAAGGTGACCCAAATAGCGCTCTTTTTTTCACCCTCAGTAAAAACTATTACAGATTACTATTAGCGAAATTCAATAAAATGATTGAGTGGTTTTACTTTGAAAGTTTTTTTTTTTTTTTAGCATAACAGTTATAGTAATTTATTTCCAGGGAATTTTTATTGAGGTGATTTTTTTTTTTTTTTAATATGAGATCAAAGTTTAGTCGAATATAAAAGGATAATAAATTTTTGCTATTAGGTGCCATATTCAATATTATTTGACCTATTTTGAAAATAATTTCATTTCGTGGACAAAGAATTGCTCCCTCCATTTCGGAATTCCATACAATATTAATCTAAATCACAATTCATTCTAATAGTAATTCGAAAAGTTGCTTCCCAGGCATCCATTTTAATGACCTATCGATTCTCTCTATGCTGGGGAGAAATGAACCAAGTTATATTTATAGAAAAGCAGCATACGTAGATTGCGATATATGAATATTAAAATGATGGAGGAATGTTCAGAAAGCAATATTTGTTGTTGTTGTTTGAACTTTTCATATAACTTATAAATAATAATTCAACTTTTTTAAAACTTGATAAAACTTTCTCAAATGATTTTTTTTTTTTTATAATAAAATAAATAAAAATATTTCAAAGTGAATATAATAATAATAATAATAAATATAATAAAAAGAAAAATAATAAAAATTGGTTGCCAAAAATGAGATATCTAGGAGTATGAGAAGGCAAATAGCAAGTGAACTTTTGATGGTCTTTCATTGACAACAAAACAAGACTTGGTGAAATATTTATAATATTTGACCTTTATTTTATTTATATTTGGCCCGTCTTAATCAATTTCAAAGAAAAAATTATATTTGCATAGATTATATATTTCCAGATTAGTTGGAAACTTATTTTGAAATTTTTATTTCCCAATTTTAAGGGTTGCCATTGGAAATCCTCATTTAGATGTCGAATTGCCTATAAATTCCAACTGATTGACAAACTAACGATTTAGAGATTTTAATAAATTTCTTCTCTACCTCTCGTTTATATATTAATAAATCAATTCAAAGATCTTAAACTCATAAGAGGTTAAAACACCGTGGGTTCGACTCCCGCGAGTGCCTCATTTTTTCAATTGAGATAAAAAATTGATATTTTGAAGAGTTGTGTTTTACGACAAGAAGTTCCCTAATTTTACGAAGAATTCTAACCTAAAAATAATATGTAACTTCCTTGTTTGTGATGTACTAATTTATAAAAGTTGTTTGCGGTGACGTGATTGGAGCCAAAGGCAAAAAAAATTGTAAATCGTCATTTTTTAATTTTATGCATATTTCAATTCTAATGACTGATGATAACATTTTTTAATTAATTGGGAGTTTTATATTATCCTACTGGCTGACTTCCTCTCCTTTCACACATTTCTGATCTGCAAACGGTTAGCTATCTATCTCATCGTGGAGACAATAATTACATTAAAAAAAGGAAAGAAGTCAAAGATTAAATAAAATTTCAAAGAATCTATCTACATTTGATTATGCACGTTTATTATCTTTGTTAAGAACAAATCCCCCTCCACTCAACGGTGAAATTTGGTCCAGAACTGGAGACAAATGTCCTAAAAGTTTTAAAAATCAGAAAATCGTAGTTCTTTTTTTACTAAATTTTTGGGTCATTTTGACTTGAAACTAGAGAAGGGGCTGATGATCATAATACTTTCCCCCTACTGAAGTAAAAATAATTGCACTTTGAACTTCAGCAATCCTTGATCGGTTTTCTAAATGAATTTTTAAAGCGATTTTCAGAAAGAGATATCGTTTTTGAATAAAGTAAAAATAAATTCCCATCCCATTTTTATTTTATTTTTTCGTTGAGATGATTTGCTAAGAGTTTTGACCAAATTCTTTTGATAATAATAATAAATTTTTAATAACATTTTGAATATTTAGATTTTTCTTTTCGGCTTCGAGTCGTTGCTCTCAATCCGATGAATTCTTGTTTATAATTTTCTTAATCTTAATCTTCTTTTTTTCTCTCTCTCTCTCTCTCTGATCTGGTATAATTGAAGTAAAAAGTTAAAAAAAAACCCTTCCCTGAAAATAAAAGTAAAATAGAAAGAAAAAAAGAAACAAAAGAACTATTCATTAATAAATGGAAATGAAACAAATTTTTCTTTTTTTTTTTTAGCCTCCCCCCTCCTCCGTCCTTTATTATTTCATTTGAGTTTGAAATCAAATATTTTTAAAATATTCGCGTATAGGTTCAAATTCCAAGGCGAATTTTATAAGGATATTATCTCTGCCTAGTGGCGGGGCCGCTTCTAGGTTTTTTTTGGCACTACCACCCTCCTTATTTATTTATATTAATTGGTAGCCTCTATAAGTTAGACATGGACGCATCAATCTTTAATAATTTTTATATTTTTTCTATTTAGGATCAATCGATGCTTATTTATCTTAAAATAAAAAATATTATTATAATAACATTTAGAAAATCCCTTTATTAGATGTCTTATTTATTTTTATTTTATTTTCGAATTGAATAAGAAGAAAAAGTCAACTGATTCGATAATTTGATTAAGATGAAAAGTAAAAATAATTTATTATATTTTCTCTCTATTAAATTCTCAGTCCCGATTTTCCGATTTCTTTTTTTATCTTTCCTTAACCCCCCCCCCCCCCACGGGATGGAGTGAAAAGGCTCTCCCTCCCGCCAATGCAATTCGTGAGAAAAAATTTATTTCAAGAGTAAAATAAAAAATTGAGCAATTTATTTAAATATTTTTAAAAAAAA
>JAAAKE020152726.1:0-12563 GCA_010014785.2 Anisolabis maritima
TTTAAGATTTGAGCCGTTTTATTTGAAAGCGGACTAAGTTCATTTATTCTTGTATTGCATGATTGGGCATTTAGAATTCGTCATTATCTCTTTATATTATTAAATTGTGGCCAATATAATATAAATAAATTTTTGTCGCTGGGATGCCGATGACCTTTGGTACATGAAGCTAGATCTCTACCTCTGCACCAAGGGACAGGCCGACCATCCTTTTTGAAAGCATATGCGTAATTAAAATTTTTAAGAGGCGTTGCCGGTGCAAGAAAGAAGAATTATTCATGGTTGGAATTTCATAGAATAATTTTTTTTTTTAATTTAAGCTAGTTATTGCAAGAATAATTGTACAGTGGTATTAAAATTTTTATTTATCTTTACATATTTTTAAAAAAATTGGAAATGACTTTTAAAATGTATATTTTAGAAGATCGGGTCACGAGCGCTTAGAAAACCAATCAATCAAGGGCGCGGGGTTGGCCACTCCTGTGCTATTTAAGTGTCTAAGTTTGAACTTATATCAAAAAATGATTTACGCTTAAAAGTTTTTTGATATATTGTGTTATAAATATGAAAAGAGATATTTCTAACTAAAACTGGCCAAAAATTAATTTTCTTCAAAATTGGACATATCACTTTTAAATAAAACGGCTCATTTAATGATATATCTGAGTGGTTGAAAATCACTGATTTAGAGCCAGAAGTAAAAGATATAGATAATGTAAATAATAGTAAAAATATAGAACATTATTCTGTCGAGAATTGAAGATGCGAGTTTCGATTGGCGAGATGAAGAAGAAGTCGATGAAGGTGAGATATTGTTGGTGACAAGAGAGGAGGAATCTTCCTCTGTCGATGTGACTTCCATTTCCGCAGCTTGCTGTAAAGTGATTGAAACTTTGCAATAAATAAGGCAGGAGCCTCTCCCTTCAGCCCTTTGAAATAGTCATCATCATGATGTAAAGTCTCAACCGCCCGCCTCCAAAACAAAAAAAATTACAAAGCTATAAAGCAATTTCGAACAAAAGTATGCTACAAAATACAATCTCTAAAGCTTTTAAAAGAAAAAAATTCCATCTAGCACCCACAAGAAAAAAATACTAACTTTGAGCATGCTAAAAATAAATTTTTTTGTTATTGATCAAATTAAAAAGTATAAATTTATTTAAATTATGAAACAAAAAAGCCAAAGTTCATTCAGGAGAGGTGGTCAACCCTGGATTTTTGTGGCACACCCTTCAGAATTGCCACCTACTATTCCCTTCAAAAATAATTGTATCTTTTGTTTCATCTTAATGGATAATTTAGGAGGGCTACGTGAAATTCAAAATCATCAAATTATATAATGTTATATCTTTTATTATGATATTCTTATTTCTTGTGGCTCTCCAAATTAATCATTAAGACGAAAGACACTAGTTTGAAAAGGTATGGTTACTTCATATTTTTATTTATCTACTTTAATTTTGTGTTGTACTGTTGGCGGAATAAGAATACATTAGCTGGTAAAACTCCAATCTGGTAAATGTCTCGCTTCCAGAAATCCAGACCCCTAGACAACAGGCGCAAGGCCTTATAAGCACCTCCATCTGCATACGGCAGTTCCTAAAGCCGATACAACTTGCATTCTTTTGGATCTAAAGGGAGACTCTAGTACTTGCACTTTAGAACACTCAAAGAACGAACAAAACAAGGTAACGGTTTTGCGTTACTTCATATTTTAATAATAAGTTAATCGGGCATACCTTTGGATCAAGTGTTGAAAGAAATAAGATCTGTCCAGGTCGAGAAGAAAGAAGCCATCCAATTGAGGAGGCGAACAGTCGAGGCTGGCGACTCCATATCGAATCCATATTCGATGAAATAATCGTAGTGGCGAATATTAAAATGGAGAGAAAAAGCGAGTCTTTGAAAAATAAAACTGAAAAGAAAAAAATATTTTAAAAAGTTAACTACTATTTTGAATATTATCTAGTAGGCGTTAGTAGTAATATTATATAATAAAATAAACTGGTCTGACCAACAAATTACCAATCGGCTCATGTTTGATAATATAAAACGTAGAATTTTTAAGTTTTTTCAAATTTTTACAAAAAGTAATTTTTTTTATTTTATTTCATTAATAAAAATTGTAAAAAATCGAAATTGACACTTCTTTTATTTGAAAAGATCTACTCTAATTATTAATTAATAATAAAATATTCAAGAGAAACTGAAAAAATGCAATCAAGTTGCATTTCATTTATGGTCACATGAACCAAAAGTTAATCTAATTAGGATAATAAATAAAGATTTTGAATCTCTATTTTAAAGTCATTTGGACAAGTAAAACTTGTGCATATACACATATACACCCAGATGCTACCGAGAAAATCGTGTTGTAAAGTCTATAATTCATACAAGAAGAGAAAAAAAGAATAAACAAGGCCAATCTCATTTATTTGATTAGATGCAACGTTTCGGTCCCGTTCGAATAAATGAGAATGGCCTGTAATCTCCGTTTTTTTTCTTTCTCTCTTCTTCTAATACCTGGCTGGCCAAATTTATTGATTCCAGTCTTTAATCCATTTTCATCATCTAGCTAGCACCTTGCTCCTCTATGAGTCGGGTGGTGTAAAAATGACAAAGAAATATAAATTACTTACCTATTCGTGGACATCTTTGAGCGTTATTTGGAATAATTGTGCCCAGAAATACCAGAAAGATGATATGACATATTATTGAAGAACAACAAAATAAAATTCGAGTGCCATTTGATGGATCGACCCAGAGAGAAATCAAAGAGAGGATAGATATAACTGAAAAAAAAAGAAAAACTACTTAAAAAAAGCTCAATTAAAATTAACATTTTATAGGTCAATAGACTTCATTCCTAACCGGAGAAAGATATTGAAATTTTTTTGTATCCCCTCTTCTAAATTGGTTTCTGAATGATGTATATATTTTCCGTACATTAAACAACTATACTATAATCTATTTAAAATAACTTTAGTATTGGAGGAATGGCAGCTTGGAGTGGGGGGAAAGGGGCATCGAGGAGTGATAGTCCGTCAATAATCATAGCTTTGATTATTACTTTCTTGCCAGATTTTCACACATACACTCCCGCTGTAGTCGTCTAACCTGGCCCTCCGCCGACAGCTCAGTACTAAAGTTATCTTAAATACAGGAATAAGACAGGAACTTTTTATTGAGTCGAAATTATTTCTCTATTCATTATATTTATTTTACTTATTATTAGAAATATTTACCAAATGCAGGCACAATTATAGAATAAGCAAATGTAAAAGATTCCCTTTCAACAGTGATATCTATTCTTGCCCATGGGAAAGTTTTATTTAAAATAGTATTCATTTCTCGGGCTATTTTAACATCTTTCAATTTCCATTCGACTCCATGTTGTTCTCGTTTTAGAATCAACAGCTTAAACAAACAAAAATTAAACCCTCTTCAATCAGAAAATAATAATTTATTGTAACTTCGTAAATATACCTCATCTTCATCCACTGTGAGGTTAACTTGCTTTTCAGTATAAAAATTAGATCCTATTTTAAGAGTACATGTGTATTCATCATACGGCCATAGATAACTATCAACAACACAAAGGGATTTGTAGGTGTCAGATAGGATACAAATTACATGCCCTTTGTAATTGACTCGGCATCTCGTTGAACCAATAATATCTGTCCAAAATGTCATTGACCAACTAAAATATAAAAAATATATTTGTTTTAAATAGGCTTATTTCTTATAAGAGGAAAGAGAAATGACTTTAGTTCCATTTATATTTGTGATTAATTTGATCCGAAATATGACAGATTAAAAAATAAATATATTTACTGTGTTTGAAGGAAAACAGATGGAGTCCAAATTTGGAATGAATTGAACAAAACCCAATATATATTCGTAAATTCATTAATATCCCAAACCAAAAATTCATCATCCCAATCCTAAAAAAGAACATTACAAAAATAAATAAATAATATTGAGTTATATATTATATAAAATATATATATATTATTTCCTTACCCATTTGATATAAGTTTGCAAGTTAAATTCACTGTCCTTTTCATCCTAAAAAAAAATTAAAAAATTTTAGATCAAGTTCATTACTAGCTAAAAAAGTGTAATCTCGATTCTTTTTAGGAGAACAGGTGCTATTAATAATTTTCCCTCCGCTGTCAAGTTTCATTGCTCCTCCTGTTTCCATTCCATTTTGATATTCCCTAATACTTGTATATAGTTTATACAGTTTTAACGATCAAGTTGTCAATTTTATCCTTGACTAAGACTAGAAATAATTCTCATCATTTTACCAGAAGTAGTAGTAATAAAAAGGCATCATGTGATAACTCCTGGAATATTTTTTATACATGCAGATAAATGGCCAAAAATTTAATTGTAATTGTTCATCTCAAGTGTTCAATTTTTTTATAGTTTTTTTCGGCATCAGGGGCGTTAAACGACTAATGTCTATATGTCTATATAAACGAGTATATTTTATATCGTTATAAAATAAATATACTCGTATATATTTATGATACAAATGATCCAAGCATATTTATTTATATTATTAGGTATCCAACCTCTCAGCCAGTGGGATTCACTATTTAGATTTTTTTAGAGTTGTTCCTGGTTAGGGCCTTCGTTTTCTCTCAATTTAACCTTTAGAGTTCAGCCTGATTTTTCCTTCAATCTATTTTTTTGTCGTCTCCCCAAATTTTTTTTTAAACTATTTTTTAGAGATGATCTTTGTTTGTTGTCTCTTTTTGTCCAGATATATTCAATAGATTATTTATTGCTGTTCATAGAGGCCTTTCTCTCTATTAGATAAAATAACTATTACACAACCATCTACATTAACCCTTGACAGCATCGACTTAGTATCCTAGTGAAAGCTCAAGAGAAAAAATTTCCTTAAATTTTTGAAAATACTATTAAAATTCCTCTCCTTTCTTTATTTTTGTTTGGAAACAAAAAGAAAGGGATCCGATTATAAGCAAGAACAACTCTTAAAAAAAATGAGACAAAATTTCGAGTTTGATGTGAAAAAAATTGTAAATGAAAAATTTCATCCCTTAAAAAGGGACTCCCTAGAGAAGATAAGCAGCTAAGCTTTTAATCATGAGTTGAAGGCAGCTCAGGTTCAAATCCACCTCATGGAAAAAATTTATCCAACTACATGTATGTCTCCTGCTAGGAAGGAAGCGGGAACTCACCCCAGTATTATTTTCAAAAAAGTAATCAGACGTGACGCGTTGCCCTTGACATAAATGAGGGAAGAAAAAGGGACACTCGTCTCTATCAAATTCTTGCGCCATTGCTTGCAATGATAACTGAGGTAGAAATTCGTTTTGATTTTAGAAGGCAAAACAATCACTTACAAAATCAATCCGATATATAGCAACTGTAAAGCTTGCATTAATCGTTGTTTCTTCATCTTTAACAGGCCTAATATTTTTCTGGTAATTACACAGAAGTTGTTTCATTAGTTTTACTTTAGGAAATTTATTTTTTTTACTTTCTTCGCATGTTTGGCCAAAACAATTCGATAAACATAAACATAGTAGTAGAAGACAAACTAAAACAAAAATAAAATTAAAATTATATAAAAAGACGTTTTTATTAATTTATTATTTAAATATAAACAAGAGTTTGAGAGAAAGATTACTTGAGAAAAGGGAATTCATGTTTAGTCCACATTAAGTTTGAATATACCAAGAGACTGATTTGTTTAAAGGGGGCGTCATTCAGTTGTAATATGATATGATATGATATGAGTTTATCTCGCTTTTATTTATTATATATATCCATTGATAATTTTAGTACTTTCAATTGGAATCGAATATTTATCTCTTAATGTGGAAATGCTGTTGAATTTAAATCCAGTGATTGAAAACCCTTCAAAGACAGTCCAAACTCTTCTCCTTCTCATGAGACAACACCCCCTTCTCCGCTATTGAATTTAATTGGTTAAGAAACTGGATGATAAGATGACTTAGTGAAGTAGAGAAGAAGTCTGGCAAAATTATACTATCCTATAATTCGCATAATGATATGCAGATTAGGAACGAACTTTGTTAAAATTTTAAGTATTCGGAAAATGAAATCAGAATTTTATACTCTCAGATGCCATTTACTTCATTTTAAAGATCAATAAAGTAAGAGGACCGACTCTGCAACGGAGGATAGTAGCCCGTATTTATAAGAAACCTTAATATTTACCTAATAATAAATTTTCTGCTTTTCAATTAAATTGTTATTTCAAATTTATTATAGGAATATACTAGAAGAGATTTTAGAGAAATTCTTCATTTGGGAATATTTCTAAACATTCTTTCTTCCTATTTGACCTTCTAGATTTCAAAAATTTTCTTAATTGAAATAGAATTGTCTGAAACAAACTGTATATATTAATTATGAGGGAATATGAATGGCATCCGATGCCGAATAAAAAATTAATTATGCATTATTATAATGAAAAAATTTGGATTTAATTATCCCAATGTTCAAAAATTCCTTTGCCAGTTTTTTTTTTCCCCCCCCCCCCCCCCCCTGGATCGAATACATTTATACCTGTACTGAATAAGGTCCATCATACCAATATATTTCTCTTTCTACAATAATTATGTAAAATTATATCCAATTCGGTTCAAGGCTTTATAGAAAAAAGTGACAACAAATCTTACATTAATTAATCTACCTTCCTCCTTATTATGATGTGAAAATTTTTAAAAAGATCAAAGACGGGACAACTTAGATATTTGACGTTACAATTAGTTGCTATGAAGAATAATTCTGCCCTTCTATACGAAAAAAAAATTTAGATATTTAGGCGATATCTCAGTGGCGTAGGAGGTTAGACCTTCCTCCTCCCTGAACCTGTACTTATACTAGATATTAGACTTTTAGGAGAAAAATAAAATTTTAATTAATACACATGCAAAAGAGAGAGTATATATACTGGTATAATATACTTATTAAGCTATGGCCTATTTGGATTTCCTATCTATTTAAGGGGGAAAGATTATGCAAGTCCTGTACCGTCTCTCCCTACCATCTTAAATTTCTGACTCCGGTATTACAAACCCTAAACCGCTTATTTAGTGGATTGATTCGATAATGCTCTAATGTCAATACTTCTAATAAAGCATTCTTATCAAATATTCTCCTGCCACCTAAGAAAATATAATATAAAAAGTAAAAATAAGAGGTATTTTGCCATTATTTTTATTAATTTTTTTACAAGTTTGTCAGTATAATAAACTATATTATTAGGAATATGGGTTCATAGAAGTAGAGGATCAGAGGAAGGCTTCATTTCAAAAAACCTGCAATTCGTAATGTAAATTTCTAGTGCATTATTCGTTACAGTCTTTTACTTAAACTAAAAAATATTGAATTTTATAATATATACTATATTTAATATTATAAATTTAAAAATGGATTCTTTACAAAAAATAATTAAAGGAGATTTTTTTTTTTAGGTTTAAACAACTAGTGTATCTCAAATATATCATCATAAATATAAATAGGGTTACTGACGGTGTTATAAGGGAGCGAAAGCTCTAGTTATAACACCCGCCCCTTTCCTAATCAAACATAGAGAAATAATATACTCTATGAAAATTTTAAACAAAAAAATTAAAATACTTTTTCCAAAATTTATTGATGGTTTTGAAATGTTATGTATCTCAAAAGATGATAGTGATAACGACAAAAAAATAATTAAAAATATAAACACATTGAAAAATTGATTAGTATAAATTACTAACATTGAAAACAACAAAAATTTGATCTGCTCTTCCTGCCTGGAAGTTTGCCCCCTCCCCCTAATACAAATAATCTGGCACAGTAAGTATATGGAACTATTTCTGGAGGTAGTAACAAAAATATTCTCTTAAATAAATAGCTTATAACTATAAAGAATTGGGAGGAGACCTTCAAATATTTATATCTATAAGTGCCGTCAAATAAACAAGATTGAGAATAGTGGATTTAAATCCAAAATAAAAGCACAAAAATACAATAGATGAAAAAAAGAATATAGAAAGTCAAACGATCAAGAACAAGAGCAGCGATGGTCCAATGATGAGTTGGAGATTTTGGTGGTGGCGTTGATTCATTTGAAACAATCCCTCCTGAATCTTCTTCTAGAGTTGAAGTTTTTATTTCAGCCACTTGCTAAAAATTAAGATTGAAATTTAAAAAGGGGATAAAATAATAAGACAAGGGGATGAAAGCAAGCAAGACCTTTTCATTGATAGTGAAGAGAAAAAAAATCTGTCCAATGCGTGAGGCTAAAATCCAGCTAAGTGAAGAGGCGAGAATTACTTTATGTCGATTCCAAATGGCCTCCATATTATGTGTAATTAAAGTTACCAATAAAGTAACGAGAGATAACAATAAAGAATCTTTGAAAAAAAGAACTGCAACATTTTCATTAATAAAAGATAGGATTCAATATAATTTTGTGAAAAGTCTCACCGATTCGTGGGCAATTAGCTCCGGTGTGAGGTAAAACAGTTCCTAAATAAATAAGAAACAATAAATGACAGATGATAGAAGAGCAACAGATGATAAAACGTGAAGAGTTTAATGAATCCAACCATAAACAAGCTAGAGTGAGAAATCCAAGCGCTAGAAAAGAAGAAACAATATTAATATAAATTTCAATTTTCATTTTTAATTGTAATACTCTAAAAGGAAATATTAAAATATGAAGACACCTCTATTTTAAGTTATTTTTTAAATGCGGATTAGGATAACGAGCTTTGTCCAAAATTAAAAATATGTAGCATTCGGTAAAAACTTCAAATACGACACAACCATTTGCGTATTTCTACCGAATGCTACATATTTTTAATTTTGGGCAAAGCTCGTCTCTGTCATCTTAACCCGCACGGATGATGATGCATGTTATATGCATCGAAATATTTGGGCAATAAAGGACGTAAAGGTGGATGGATTAACTGCTGGTTTCTTTCTCCTTTTGAAAATCTCCACATCCGAGCTTTTTCCTTTTAAATTGATAAACATAATTAAATTAATATTCAAGCTGAAAGAAGAAGATTGTTGCTGTCTTGTAATTTTAATGGTTGAGTTGGCAGGTTCAGCCTTTGGATTCTGAATAAAAACTTAAATTTGAGACGTTTCGAACTAGATTTTCTGATTCATCATCCAACTTTGGGCATTTATACAACGATCAAATTGGACTGATGATAAACCAGTAAATCTATTTCAAAACGTCTCAAATGATTTGCTGAACCTGTTTTCTCATCCATTAAAATTAATATTCAAAAAGAACTCACACCCAACAGCAAATAAAACCCGCCACTTATATTTTTTTAGTTAATAGTAAATATGAATCTTTAAACTCTTATTTCTGTTTAATAAGTTAATTTTATTATAACTAAATGTAAATTTGATAAGAAAAAGGAGTTTTTATAATAATAATTTTGGTCATTTGAGATTTTCTTCTTGTCATGTCTAAAAGTTTTAAATATTGTTTGTGATACTGTTTAATAGCTAATTTATTAGCAAATTTTTTATTCAATTATTTTAGAAATCAAGAAAATGGTTTTGTCGAAAGAGAGAGAAAGGAGTTCGCTCAAGCCGATGCTTTAGCAAAAGCGGGGTTTAGTATTCGCTTCATTACCATTTTCCTCAGGAAATGAAAATTAACAATATAAAATAGATAATGTTCTTCAACGTTTAAGGGAGACTAAAAGTCTCAATAGAAGAGAAAGGAGTGGGCGTCCGAGGTGAACAACGGTAAGGGATGATCGTTTTGTGTCAATGTGGATACTAAGAAATCGTCATTTAACTGTCCCTGAGGTATAAAATAGTCTAGAAATGGCGTGAAATGATAGTGTAAGCAATGATACGTAAAGAAGAACGCTTAACCAGTTGGTTTACCGAATGGACGTCCGGCATCTGGTCCAAAATTATTACAAAGTCATTGGATAAGAAAGCCTTCTTTTGCCATTCACTATTTTCATTGGATCATCGATCAATGGGGCACTGTTGTATTCACAGAGACCAGAAGCAGTTTCTATCATTTTGTCGATAGTGTGGAGGGAGTGTTTCTCTGAAGTTCTGGAATTGGAGCCATTAACATTAACGCTAGTACCGAAATCATTTTCATCGAAAATGGAATTCTAACCTCAGAAAGGGAAACAAGAAATTCTTGAAGAAGTTGTGGTCCCGTTTGCGCCTTTTATTGGCGCTAACTTTTTACTAATTCAAATTTACTAATGCATGCTCTCAGAGCGTTAGAGTTGTCAACAATTTACCTAAATCAAGTTATAATCAGAAAATTAAACTGTCCAGCACTTTCTCAGGATATGAATCCTATAGAACATGTATGGGATATTTTAAAAAGACACATTAGAAGTTTTGCAGCTCCTGTGAATTTGGACCATCTTAAAGTTGCTATTCATTCATATTCAGTAGAATATCATTTTTCTGAAGAGGTCCAGCAGGTTAATTATCTCTATGCCAAGAAGAGTTAAAGCATTGAGAAATGTGGGAGGGGCAAATAATCGCTACTAGAAACAAAAAAAAATTATAAAGAACATTTTATAGGCCAATAATTGTAAAATTGAGTGGAAGAGTTTTTACAATCCTAGCCATCCCAGTAAAATAGTCGACGATGTCACCGGGAATTCTTGCTATTTTGTTTTATAATCTAAGTAACAAAATTTTTCTTTGGAATTTTTAACATTATCATTGAATAATAGTTATATTTCTGTCTATTTATTTCAAGGTTTAACAAAAATGAAATCCTAATATTTTTATTTATTATATATATAAATTTTTTTTTATTTATACTCGTTTCGGCATCTAAGGGCATTTAGAGTTTAGAATTTTTCAATTCATGCATTAAATAATAAATTATCGGTGGCTTCGGGCGGGCGTTCAACAGCCTTTGTTCTTCAGGGCCATCAGCGCTCCTTGTCCTTGCTTGTCAACTAAGATCTTGGAGGCTGTTGCTCTTCTTTCCAGACAGTCTCGCCGGTAATATAAAATTTAAATTAAGAATTATAAAATATCCTTATCAAAAGAAGATTCAACCTCCCTCTTCACCTCTGCACATTCCCCCACCAATTTATACCTTAAGTTATGTTAAAGGTGAAAATAAAAGAATATGTGTTATTATCTTTTCTTTTTCATTCTTCCCCTAAATGTTGACATTTCCATCTTTGTTAAGGCCTTCCTCAAAGCTCTAAGACTTTTAATATATAATATATGTGAAATTGTAATTTTTCTATCGACAGCTTTAGAGACCTAAGGATAGACTTAACCAAGATGGAAGTATCAGCGTAAAGGTGAAGAATAAAAAAAGAAAAAATAATAACTTCCATTTTTTATTTTCTCATCTTTAACTATCTTTAGTAAGTGTAACACGATGTAAGAATTGATTGTATTTACCAAAGGCAGGTATGACGATGGTGTATGTCTTCACAATAGCATGTCTTCTCAAAATAAAATCAATTTTAATCCATCCATATGTTACATTTTCATAAATATGATTAACTTCTTTGGATTCCGTCTTTAATAAAGTCCAATCATTTGAATCTTCATATTCAGTTAAAAGAGGCTGAAAATAAGAGAAAAATATTTTAATTTGGATGGAATTTATTAAAATTAATCATTTCTTCCTCGCCCCAAAAGTCAAAGAAAATTTAAAAATTAAGATTTTATAATGAGGAATATCAGTAATTGTCCAAATTCACCAAAAGATAGAATTACTACTTACAATAAAATTATGGAAAATATAACTTTATGGATATATAGTGAATAATATGTAAAGATAGTAAAAAATTCTTTAAAAACTGCAACAAAATCAATTGACTTGTTTCTGAATTAATCCTGTTTCAAACCAGCTATTACCAAATATTAAATAATGCCCATTATACCTCGTAAAGAATAAATTATATAAACAAAAGAAAGTTGTTCAAAACGACGAATAGAAAAATTTTTTATTTTGGATTGGATTGGATTTATTGGAGGTGGTAACCAGGAGGTGATTAAAATAAAAAATTTTATATTTTGTTGCCGTCGTTTCGAACGCCCCTCAGGATGATATTTATGGCTAACAAAAATGTCAAAAAAATACAGGTATTTTATTATTTTTATGATAATTTTGATAGCTCTGAAGATCATCGTGAGGGGCGTTCGAAACGACGGCTGCTCATTAGGTCTAAAAAAACATTTAAAATTTAACAGCCAACCCGCATAAGATTTATGAATTTTGGTATTATTTCGCTAGGATTTAACGGATATTTTTATATTTCTGATAAGAAAAACCACTTCTGCTTCATCAATCATTGCAATAAATACAAAAGATGCTGACTTACAGAGCCAGTATTAGAAAATGCAGGGCCCAGATAAAAAAAAATGAGGCCACCTTCAAAATTTCATATTAAACTTTTTTTAAATAACAAAAATATATACTAATTCAATGATAGAAAAAAATAGAGAAGATCATCAGCTTTAAAAAACAATATTTTAAATTCAATCAACTACTTGTTCTTTATGGCTCTCAAAGTAAAAACAAATAATAA
>JAAAKE020152737.1:0-12563 GCA_010014785.2 Anisolabis maritima
AAATATAAAAAAAAAATCTATTCACACTTTTATAAATCTACAATCAATATTAAAAAAAAAAATTCTGATCCTCTCAGGCAATTATTAGTTTTTTTTTTTTTTTTTAATTATTAAACAAAAATTAAATAAAAAACATCATCAAAATTAGCGACCAGCGTTTTTAAGACATCATTAGCGGATTTAAGAATCAATGTAATGTTAATAGTATACATTTGCTATAACAAGTCATTTTGAACAAAATTTCAAAACAAAACATCTTATGCCCATTAGTTTCGTAGGTCTAGCCGGGTTAAAGTGGAGAGGGACTAATCGGGTAGCCGCCTGGGGCACCAAAGAAATAGTTTTCTATACAAAAAAAATTATTAAATAAGAAATTTAAGAAAAAAAAAAAAAAAACGGATGGACGTGCAATAATCAAAGAACCTGAAATCTTCTTGGCCCAGGTGACATATCTATTAAACATTAAACTTCGAGAATGTTATTGCTAAAATTATAAATTTCTTTTCAATCAAGAGTTCATATTCAAAACTTTTATTTGGAATTAAACTGAGAAATGCTGGTTAAAGGGAGAGCAATCGAAAAAATTCGTTAATAATCTTACAAAATTAACTTTTACACCATCTCATAATGAATTCACCAAAGCAGGCATTTAATCCTTCTCCTTCCTTCCCATCATCATCATCAAATGTCAGGAAGCTTGCTTGCTCTCTTGATTGCATCTATAATTTCCTAAGACGGGAATAAAATAAATGGAGATATGGAAGTAGTCAAAAGTCGGCAGTTTCATTCCAATTAAGAAATTGTTAAGACCAAGGTCCTTCGAGTGGTGCGAAGCTTAAAATTATTTTATACCACAAAGCCTTTAAGCAACTCTGATAAAATAATTTCCATTTTTCTTCTAGATTATTTTTTATCTGCCCTTACTGATAAGTGTTTTGTTAAGTTACATTAGAATTAGCAAGTTAGACAAAAATTTTTTAGCATAAATTCATTAAATCTTATAAATAATTATTATCAAAAAACAAAAATCTTTAAAAATCATTACAATCCATAAAATATAATTGTAAAAGTACCATGCTTAAATTAAATGTTCCTCATTCATACTAGGGTCCTGTTTGCGCAATCTAATATAAAGCTTATTAACGAAAACGAAACATGCGATTTTTGTGAGCATTTGATTTAGAGCTTAACCGAAGACAAATATGAACTTAGTTCATTAAGAGCCTTAATATGACATATCGTTTAACCTCCGTTTGTATAGAAAAATTTTGAGTTGATAGTCACGGGACCTCATCACTTAGAAAAAGTATAGAGCACATCTACGGAATATGCCTGATTAATTAATGGCAATTAAGCAAAGTTAAATGACGAAAAGTGTGGCTACAGTTTCGTTTTCATTATAAGGATTTAAAATTTTATAAATGATTTTCGCGTAATTTCTTAATAGAAACCCATTATTACATAAAAAGCTATACTGGTTTGGTTAATAATGTTCCCGCTATGGAATAAAATTTCACTCTCCCTTCGGCTCCTAGAGATCGATCTTGGGGGAGTTGCATATTTTGCATACTCTTTGGTTGCGATCGAAGTCGCATTCTTATCTGTGATTCGACAGACGAATGATTATTGTTTGGAATCTGACGATTATACTCTGCATCTTGTTTATTAATTTGACAAAAAATAAATCTTAAACCATCAACTTCCATCATATATTCTCTTTGCTCTTTGAAAACTCTAATTTTTAAATGAAATAAGATATGATAAAAACTTTTTATGGTATATATAATAAAATTTCCTCTATAATATTAATAGCATCATGGCTAATGTTTTCACGCCCTAGTGCAAGATCTTGTTTTTCCGCCCCTTTCCATTAAAAAATTAATACAACTTGTAGTTATCTAGATTATTTACAATGTTTCTACATTAATAACAACACCATGAAACACCATTTCAAGTATTTTCCGCCCCCTGTCATCCATCTCCTCTTTTGGTGCGACTGCACCGGGAAAGCATTTTATTTTGTTTTTCTGCTTGTTACTTCAGAGATGAAAATTCACTGGGAGCGATCGTGTTTCCTTTCCCAATATTTGTTTTACTATTATTATATAGTTTTTTGACTGGAAACTAATTTCATTGCCCACTTTCAAAGTTATCATGATTTATCCTCAAA
Source organism: Anisolabis maritima (assembly GCA_010014785.2). Taxonomy (NCBI): domain Eukaryota; kingdom Metazoa; phylum Arthropoda; class Insecta; order Dermaptera; family Anisolabididae; genus Anisolabis; species Anisolabis maritima. The sequence goes on from JAAAKE020152737.1 coordinate 2,171, forward strand.
TAAAAGTATTATTTAAGTCAATCAGATTAATGATAAAAAATTAAAAATATTTTCTAGCTGAGGCACTTTATTTATTCTCATTTTTTGATGGGTTACTATTTAGAAATTTTCCACGTTTCTTTGGTTTCTAGCATAATTTTCTAAATAAACCAAGAATGATCAATAGCAATTATTTCAGAAAAAAATAAATGATAGAATGAAAAACAGGATTATTATTTCTATCTCAAAATAAATTAGGCAAACTCCATCTTTTGTTTCAACTTAAGAGATTTGGTTTTCATATCCAGTAATACTTCTTACCTCGATTGTACCTCTTTTTGAGTTTTCATACTTCGCATACAAGCTAAAAGTCAATATTTCGGCCGACGAAATATTGACTCTTACTTCGAACAAGTTTCATACATTCATACATTCATACGCGCTGTTTGACACTGACCGTCCACGATCAGATCACCTGTTCACCTCGGCATTTCTTAAAATGAGGAACGAATTAAACTCGTAGTAAAAGGTAATACTATAGATTTTCTAATTATCTATTAAGATTAAACAAAAGATGGAGTGTGTCCAATTTATTTTGTGACTCATAATACCTATCATTTGAATCTTTAAATAGGTAAATAAATATTTTTCATTAATTCATGTCTTTTTTAATTCCTGGTTGGCTATTGATTTGGTATTTGAAATTCTAAATCCGCTTGCGATGTATAATATTAATATTTGTTGTTTTGTGCCTCAAAGAGTAACGATTTTTTTCCACTTATATTTTAATACTGGTCAAAAAAATGACTTTCGCTTTTAGTTTCGTTTGCTTGAATTTATAAGGTATTTGCAACAATGAGTGAGGAGATGTTTCTCTGGTTGTCCGTCGTTACCATGTGAGTGATGATTTGGTGAACCGGAAGTCACTTCTCGGGTGTAAATATCAAGACCGTATTGGCCTTCTTCAGGGAAATTAATGGTGAAAGTCACCTGGAAATTAAAAAAAAAACAGTGATAGTCGTCCTCTTGACAAAATATAGAAAGGGGTAAAGGCAACAATTTTGATAAAAAAAAAGGGGAATAACTGAATGGAATGAATGCCTTTTCCAATTTCTCTTAACCTTTTTTTTTGATAGGCTCTTTCTATAAAACGAATTTTTTGGCCTCCCTTTCTATTGTCTAAATTTCTTCTTCTTTTTGGACCTGGTTTTTATTAAATTTTGATTATTAAAAAAGATACATTTGACTTCATTGCCTACTCTGGGATTGGTTCTTAAACGTCAAAGGAAAATGTTTAATTAAAAATAAAAAAAATGTATTACCACATCATCATCTGTGATTGTCTGACTAACAAATTTGCTTAATCGTTTCTCTTCTACTCCGTTTTTATGTAACGTTGCCATAAAATCAGTAAGAGGACGAGACATGCGAAATTGGATCTCCAATTCCCGCCCAGCAAACACCAAAGCATCCTAAAAACAAATAAATCAATGATTTGCTTCCTCTCATTCTGCACTAGTACTACCTACTAGTAACCTTACTTAATTAAATTATTCAAATATCGTAAAAATATAATACTGACTTGATGTGTTATTGGAACAAGACCGAAAAGACGAGTTGCTTTCGTAGGCCCCCATTCTCCACTTGCACAATCTGGTAATGGTACCATCACTGTTTGTAATTCATCACATGCAATTTTAAATTTACAAACAGATTTGAACTTCATTGGTTCGCCAGTTAAATATTCTCGTGGGGTAACAGCATTTGCAAAAATATCGAGCAAAAATGCGCCACTAGAAGGAGCGTGTACACGGAATGCCACAATATTACCCACGACCGACTGAAAACAAGAAGTTTTTGAAATTAGTTATTTTATTTTTTGAATTGTAAAATTAATTCGGTAAAATTAATTCGAAGTGATGATAAGATCTTGGTACCATAAATGTTATTAATATTAAAGCTTCTTACTGGTTGAACAAAAAAGGCTGGTTTTCTTATCTCCTGTTTTTTCTTCTAAAGTAAAATTAATTATTTTTACCTGCATTACGAAACGTTTGAGACTGACTCCATCGAATCCATCAGTGTCAGAATCATAAAATTTGAGATTATAGTGAAAAATGAGACTGGACTGCATGTGAGCAGGCATTGCGATTCGCACAGTTGCGGCACCTGAAATGAAATACTAATAAATTATAAATATATATGACAAGACTGGGCTGTAGATATGCAACATAATGTAAGAAGAAGGTTGCAGCCAGAAGTAATCACCTCAATATCAATATAGACAACATTATATATTATTATTTGTATCTTTTATTTTATTTTTTTTACTCTCTACAAGGCTGAAGATGGCATGGTAGGTAAATCTATCCCGAAACGTCCTAAATAAAGAGTATATATATACAGGCTCTTATTTAGGGCTGCATTATTCTTCCTTAATTATATTAAAGGAGATAACAAGAACTCACTCCAAAAAGACGTCCTTATAGGAGATAGACCAGGGAAGAAAAAATTGAGAAATTTAGCAAAAAGATAATTTACATTTATAAATCTTAAGATATATAAAAATAGAATTATATCAATGACCGGATTTAAAGGATTTTGGATTTGGAGAGAAAGAAAGCAGTGAATGTGGAACACAGAAAAATTGGGGTAAAATAACAAGAACTCACTCCAAAGACGCCCATATAGAAGATAGGCCAGGGAAGAAAAAATTGAGACAGGGGGGAATTTTTTTGCGTGAATAATGATTTTGTTAGTCTTCAATCGATAGAGAGAATGTTATTTTAAAATAATTTATAGAAATATTCTTTATGGTATATATATATATCACCTGTCGAGTCTGTGTCCATAACGGCTTTGGTATCCGTATCTGGGAAATACAACCCATATCTAAAGAAGAGAGACCGAACAAAAGGAAGTTCCTCAAAATCGCGTAGTGTGATTGGATTTTTCAACAATTGCCATTCACTTTGAAGTGGAAAGAATTCATAAATAAATTCTCTCGGATCGGTCAGGAAATAATGATCATCATATTCATATCTAAAAAAAAAAAAAGTAAAATTATAAAATATATTTTTTTCAATTTATAAGAAATTAGAGTGTAATTTTGTTACCTGAGACTGTCTGATTTGCCTTTGACTCCTCCTTTAGGCACTTCCTTAGCATTGACCAGATGCCTTGCGCCCCAATTGCATTGAACAAATCGCCAAGCTCCAGCAACATAAACGGCATTCCAAGAATTCCGAAATCGGTTGTCTTCAAAACGCACTCCAGGCTGATATCCAGCTGATTTACTATATCCTTTGATGACTACACAATGCAGACCAGCATAACTAAAAACAATCAACCATACAAAATATTTAATCCAAAAAATATCTATATCTATGCCGTGGTCTAATCAGGCTTTTTGTTTGGGGGGAGGGGGGGGGGAGGAAGGAGTGTTCAGACAATATTTTTTAAGAGAAGTGTAAAGTTTATTTTGGTTTAAACTTTTTAAAACCTCCCATATTCAGATATTCAGTTTACCATTTCCCTAGGAATGTTTTTTCTTTTGCAAAGAAAGATAACTTTTTAGTTTGACTTCTTTTTGATAGTCTTCCCCATTTTTTTAGTTGGGAACTAACCGACTACAATTTTTTCAAGCACCCCAACAACTTCCTGAAAGAGAAAATCTCCAACCGAGCTGCAACTCAAAACGCCATTGAAGAGTTCATAAATTTTAGAACTCCAGAATTCTATGCAAATGGAATCAATAAACTTATTTCTTATTGTCAAAAATGTATAAATTCTTATTTTAATTAATAAACCTATTTTTACCCCAAGATATATTGCTTTAAGTTTAAGAGTTTTTTTTTTAGTTTTCGGCATCTGAGGCCCTAGAGACTATTAAACGATATATGTTTATATTAGTTATGATACAAATTATCCAGGTATATTTATTTAGACCAAGTGATTTAAATAAATTTTCATCAGAGTGCCTGGGATCCGAACCCTCCTTGGTTTTTAAGATGATCAATATTGACAATGTCACTATCTTTAGCCTCTCGGCCTCGGGGTGGGGGCAACTTTAAGTTAAAAAGCGCAATTTTTTCTGCACCAACCTAGTATAATAGATATTTATTAGATAACGGTATAAAGATTGGGAATTCTTTTTACGAGTTAACCTAAAAAAATTATCAGGTTAACAACTTTTCCATATTTTCATTTTCCTCCATTCTTCTTGAAAAATTTTCGTTAGGCCCTTTTTTTCGATTCAACTTTAAATGACAATTAAATGGAAATCTATTTCTAATTCATTATTATTTATCTCTTTCAGGTAGAAAGAGCAGGATCAGATGGAGCAGAGCCAGCCAGCTAGATATATTCAAGATGAAACAGGATTATTAAACGTAAGTTTATTTTCTCATTATTCAAACTTTATGGTAGGATGTGTGAGATTGTTTATCACTGAGACACCTACACTCACCTTTTTTCTATTTATTTTCCCAATTTTAGTCCCGTTTGTAAGTGAAGGAAATATGAGCAGCCTATGGATAACAATTGGATCCGAGAAAAATTTATTTAAACTACATAGCTATATAAGATCATGATATTTATTATATATGCTAAGCTAAATGAATCATTTACAAACAAACAAAGGAGTACTTTAAATACCTTTATAAACCCACTGGCTCTGGCTACATTGGGAAAATAAATAGAAAAAAATGTCTCATAAGTATAGTGTGTTACTTTCAAAACAAAAAAAATTATACTTATTCCTATTTATACTGTAATTTTAGTTATATACTTAAAATCGCTTTGACTTGTTCAAAAACCACTTAACTTTATTACAACATAAAATAAAATATATAAATATTACGCTATTTATTTAGATGTAGAGGAACCTACATATCAAGAATATTTTTCGGAAGATGTAATTTTACGTAATAAAATGTAATTTTTTAATATTTTATCATAAAATTGTTTATAATTTTACATTATTTCGGTTTTATTATGGACTATATTTATGAATTCGTGAAAAACGGGACATATTAATATTTTTACAGAAAAAAAAATCCGGACGGTCAAAATACACGTAAAAACAAGATTCTCTCGGTCAACCCGGGACGTATGGTCAGCCTAGTTATCAGTGGTAATCAGTATTAATAGGGCTAGGAGGGTCCGCCGCGCTAGCGAATCCCTGGACAAAAGTGGATGCATGAGCTAATATTTATTTTTTCAGGGGAGCTCAAAAAAATTTGCAGCCAGGCCCCGAATGTTACTTACGATACTGCTAGTTATCCATACTTGTACCTATAAACCGACCTCCAACTGTTTAAACAGTCCAGATTCTATATAACCTTCAGAAGAATATTAATAATTCACCTGCAAAGACGTTTGAATAAAACGTGATAACTCTCAGTTCCGTGTTTGATTCCTCGTAACAAGCCCATCGGTGTATCACCTCGGAGGTTATCATCGAATTGCATTGTATTGAGATTCTTCACTGTAATCCATCGGAAGATAGTCCTTAAAAAAAAAAAAGAAACCATTTCATATCATCATTCTTATTTATTATATTATAGTGTGGTAATAATGAAAATACCTGGCTTTTTCAATATCTGATCCACATCGGCCAACCAGTTGTCTTACAAGGTCTGTAAATGTCTTTTGATCCTCTTGTGCAACACTAATCGCGATTTGATCGATATCAGCAAATTCCACCGGGTCATTGTATACCTGAAATTATAAAAAAACATCATACCATATAAAATTTAAAAAACTTGTGGTTGGTTGAAGAGACAATTGAATTACAATTTTTTTGAATTTTATTTCACTGGAATCTCATAGATTATTGTTGTGGATGTTTGATCTTAATTTACTCAAATATCTCTGCTAACAAGGGGCGCAGGCCTTAAAGGGTCTTGATCCAGGAATACTCGTAAAAAAAGATTACATAAAACGAGAAAAATTTGGATAGGACAAAAATATCTATTTATAGAGACCTCGAATTTTTTATTACTAGAAGAGGAGGTGGTGGAGGGAAGGCACCGTTCTAATTACTCCGCTGGATAAATATATAATAACTCTAGGGTTATAAGTATGAAGGAAATACAGAGAGATTCAATTTCTAAATCGGGGTTAAAACTCAATCACCCTCTGGCATTTGTCCACCTTCTGAGTACATCGACTCTGGGAAAAAATAAAGAAAATTAATCGAATTTACATGTATGTCAAGCCCCTCGCCCTTGGAAAAATTCAATGTAGCCTAGGTTTAAAAAATTTGATAAGCAATATTTCCCAAGCTTAGAAAAAATGAAAACTTAAGATCAAACATTTATCTTTTGGTGAATTAAGTTTGTTACTAAGTTAAAAAAAGTTTGTAAATAAAAGATGCATAAATATTCATATCTTTAACAAAAAGTAATTATCTTTGTTTTATTTTCTAAATTAATTTCCAAATGAATAAATATTTCAATAATAATTAATATATGCCCTATGTGTAAATTAATTCTCGCCTTTTTCATGCTCCGCATGCTGTTTTCTCTTCTACTTCTAATTTTACTTGATCACATCTCGTGTCCTCATTCGCAAATTAATTTTTTTTTCACTTTTAAAAAAACCATTAAATATTTCGTTTCTCTGCTCATAAGTCATGTATTAATAAATAAAAAAAAATTGAATATTGGGACTGAATATTTAATAATTTATGCTTCGCAACTCCCCCTCTCTTCCCATCCGTGGATATTTGATATGCTTGAAATCGATCAACTTTTTTAACTAGTCTTTATCTCCTAAAGGCAAAAACAAAAAACTATCATTTCACAGTATTTTAATAAAATCTCGATATAGCTTTTAGGAAGGAAGAGATTAAATTGCAAATTCACATAGCCAATGCAGAGAATTTTCTCAAAATATTTTATTTTTTATTAAATAATAATTTTTAAAAATATTTTCAGCATTAGCATTAGCCATTATTTATTATATCATTTTTATAATTCCAAAAAAGATCTACTAACAAACGAAAAAAAGGTTACACATTTTTTAAAAATCTATTTTAATAAAAAATAAAAAAATATAATAAAGATGATTTTTTGAGAACATGATTGATTTGAAATTTGAATTTAGTCTTTTATTTAAACTCGGCGGCCATGAATGCTCTCAGCGCCCTCACCTCAATCCTTTCCATTGTTAATTATTAAGCCTTGCATCGGAGAGAATCAGTGACTAAGCAACACATTCCAAGTTTAATTATTTTTTTTAGTGCTTAAAATCAGTTAATTTTTATAATAAATATAATTTCTATATAACCAAGAAACACCCAAAATGACTTATTGCGATAGCCACTCAAGGTAAATATTATAAATGAAATCATCCTTTTTTATTTAGTAAATGATTTTTATGACTATGTAATATTTATTGATATCCCATATAAATTGAGCAATTCGTTGTTTTCTATTCTAACTTTAATCTTATTTATTATAAATAATAAAATGGGAAATTTTTTTATAGCTAATACACGAAAAATCAATGAATGAAATGAACAGATAACTCACTTATATTGGGAATTGCATTAAATCTTCCTCTCTCTATTTCTTAAAAAAATTCTTAGGAATATTAATAGAAATTACCCACAAAAAAGCAATACAAAAAAATGTCCCACTGAACTATAAAATTGCCAAATATTTTGCTTCTATGAAGTGTGGGACTTAGATACCTAGCCATTTTGTTATTTAATCAAACATGCCCGCCTTTTATGGTCTTTTATGGTTATTTTCTTTAGAATCAAGAATTACAAATATTTTTTTGTCTTTTAGACAAAAACTTTATAAAGTTGTCCGTCCCTGCTGGGAATTACGATCAATTTTATAAAAGACCAGTAGCTAGAGACCAGAATGGTTGGGCTCCCTGATCTGACCCTTTTTGGATCGGAATTTGGAGGAATTTATTTAAATAATAAAAATATTTTATTTGAATTGAAGATTTTTTTTTTTGTGATTGAAAGACACTCCTTTTGATTCGTAAAAAATATTTTCTATTATTTTTATTTTATTTATTTTATTTTAAATTCCATATATTTGTTGTGATTGATCCCAAAATGGCTACATAAGCAATCTTCTTTATTTTATTGAGAGGTTAACAAAAAGATCCAAGAGGCGTGAAATCGGCCGTAAATCAATGATAATTTCTCGCTATCTTATGACTATATAATTTAAAATTTTTTTTTGATTTTATTTTTTTCTCCTTCATAATCCATAAATGACAATTATTCTTCTTTTTGAAATTAAATAAATTTAAACATTTTTTTAAAGTCTTTTTATCATCTGAGACCATTTAGACTCCGGCCAAATTTATTTTAATTAATTGGTAGGCAAAATAAAATAATTTTTATCGCTCAGAAAGTGAACCAATGATCCTTCAAATTTTTAACATTGATTTCTAAATAATCACCTGGATTTTGCTAAGCTTTAAATTTAAAAATATTAATAAAACTCCAAATAACAATATAATTGACCCAAAAGCTTGAACTAAAAAATATATAATAGAACTCGCAAATATAAATAATATGGAAATTATCATAAAAATTATTCCTAATCTTATTAGTAGAATTACTATTTACCCTTCAAATTTTTAACATTGATTTCTAAATAATCACCTGGAATTTGCTAAGTGCAGGCGGTGCCGGTGTTGGTGCTTGACTCGGATAGGGGGCTGCTGTCTCCAATTCACCTTCATTTCCGTCCAAATATAGTGACTCTGCTCGCATATATTCACTTCGTTTCTCATTAATCAATTCCAACATTTCTCGTGATTGTTTTTCGACCAGGGCTGCTGTTGCTGCTCTGTAATTTTACGAAATTTAATTTTAATTGTGTAAAAAATTACTGCCATATAATGAACTTCTCATATACCTCAATACCATACATTGCAGAAATTTTTTCATTTTTGCTTGGTGGAAGGTGGGCAACTCATATGTTCAACAACTCACCAATAGATTTTTCTATTAATTGCTCTAGATCTCGGTAGAAATTAATAATTTAACATTCGTGGTTCGCTTTAGAGGAACTTTGGAGCAATAAATTGAAAAATTCATTAGTGAGTTAATGGTCATTCGGGATGCCCATCTTCCAGTAGCCAAAAACAAAGTTTTTATGCAGACTATGATATGTCTATTACTCTATGAACAAAACTTTTTTAAGAATAGAGAGTTAATAAAATATTACTTTAATTATATAAGTAGTATCTAGTCTTGCTTATATTTTCTTTAATAGATTCTTCAGAAAAACAAAACACTTAGAAAGAATTAAACTACAACGCGATGATCATTTAGGACATCCTCTAATGAAGAATTAAGTTGAGTGAAAGGGTGTAAATGAATATACGATTAGAAAGGTTGCTAGAAAGACAGAAGATAGAAGATTCAAAGAAACTTAGGAGTTAGATGGTTTGCAAGGGGTGTGTCTTCACAAAAGTACATCGGGTAAATAATTAAACAACCTGATGATGAACTTATAAACTAAAATTAATTTTAAAAAATTTGGATTAAAGGAACTAAATTTTATAATTTATAAATATAAGACACCTGGTCCCAAAATGAAAAAAAAAGAAGCTTTACCTAAATTTAAATAATACTATTAAATAATTAGATATTAATCACCAATTTATCGTATCAAATGAATTTGTTTCGCACAGTTCATGTTCTTTTTTTTTCTAATTTTACAATTGTCTTTAGATTATTCAGCACTATTTCTGTAAAAGTAGGCCCGAGTAGATATGATCCTTTTAGATTTCTTCTGGTCAAATCTAAGAAAACATTACATTCCTGACAGAGTCTTTGTGCAGCGACCCCCACTAAATTTTAATTACACATAATTATTTATTTCAATAGTTTTTTTAATTTTCAAAAAATATTTGATTATAATCAGGGACATCGAATGATTATCTCCAAAAGGGAATGAACAAAAGTTCTACTCTCTTCTTTCTTCCCGAATTTCGGGGTTGGTATATCGAATTCAAATATGACAGAGAGAAGGAGAAAGCCGGCCCGTCATTCGGCTGACGCCTGATCAGATTACGGAGAAAAACTGGATAAGATAAATGGACCAAGATCAATGTCAGCCTTAGCTGGATTAACTCGTATTCCCTATCCAAGTACTCAGAAGTTTGAGCTCTTGAGTATGCAAAATCCTGAACTACCTACTATAAAGAAATAAAGGGATATAAAATAAAATATTGTTTTGAAAAAATGAAATAGAAATATTAACTAGGGCATTTTAACTCCCCAAAACATATAGCCAAGGGCATAAGAGATTTTTTTTGGGGGGGGGGGGGGGGGGGGGGGTAAGTAAAAAAATCAACAAAATTTTTAAGTTTTTTTTAAAATTATAAAATTTTGCGTTTTTGTGATAATTGGTTTTTTTTATAGGTTTTT
>JAAAKE020152759.1:0-12562 GCA_010014785.2 Anisolabis maritima
GGAATGAACTCGTAGCTGCAAATATTAAAAGTTGAGTCTGAAAATTTATTTTCTTTATGAACCTACATCTCGAAAAACTTATTAAGTGATTTAAAAAATAAAAAATAGTTTTAAACATATATTTTGTTTATCTACCCAGAGCTCGAGGGAGTGCACCTCGTACTGAAACACAGTGTATAAACATAGTATGTATTTCATGCCTATGACAACAAATTGATCGCGACATATTTTTAAGATAGAAAGTAGATCTTATGTACACAAAAGTTGGCCACCCCTGCTATACATATAATGAATATTTTATTTATATAAATATATAAATTACATTCATTCCCCCCTCCACCCTTATGATTTAAGACTGGATACTCTCCTGATATAGCTTATTATTTTTAAAATGGAAAATCCTCATTAGTGTTCTAATAATTTATATTAAATAAACAAAAGATATATTTTAAGTATATATTTGATGTGGGAATCAGATAATAAGACACCAGTGAAGTTAGAATAGGTAGTCTTCTCAATCTTTACGAGTGAAGTGTGTTTCTAGGAGGTCGAGGCCGAAAAAATCAAGATGGGACTTATAGCGAGGACTTTTTGGTAGACCGGACGAACCAACATCTTCAGATTAGACGAGTTTGAAGTGAGGTTACTTCTAGAGGTTTTAGCTTCCAGTCGCGTAATGCGAAGAGAATACACAATGAGAATATAATCAGAAAGGGTTCAGTGAAATCGACCACAGCCAAGATCTCCTTCAAAAGTCCCCTTCTAAAGTCACTCATGTACAGTCTTTTAGGGTTAAAGAAAAGCGGGCAATAGCGAAAGAATGCAGACTGGTTGTTAAAGGAGTAATCTTTCCTGAGATGACTCTTTTTAAGACTAGCTTCTAAGGAGGAGGAATACGACAGAAACAAAGACCCCTTTCATTTCATATTTACCTCAGTATTCAAAGTTAAATGTTAAGACCATATTTATTTGAGTTGAGACTAAAAATACATATGTTGATAATGAGAAGCTTAGAATTTGGATTTCTGGTTTTAAGCTTAAAGGGCCTTCTCACTAGTTGGTTTGAAGAGTTCCAAATTGGAAACACCCACAAAAAAGTCAAATAAAATTCAGTAGCCCTGAATTATCCAACATGAATGTATAAATTGGCCAAAGGGCATGGGGCGTCATTTTAGCTTTTTGTTGGGGGAGAAACAAACTATCTGTTAAAATCTTATTAAATTACAGCTATTTACTTCGGGCTATTTTATAATGAGATTATCTCTATAAAAATTTCTTCTATTCTAAATACTTATAATGTTATAATTTTAATAAAAAATTTTTAAACAATTTTTAAACAATTCTCGAACAAAAGAAATAAATGAAAAGAAATAGTCATGAATAGTCTTTCTTAAATGAAAGTTAATCATAAACAAAAAAAAAAAAAAAAACTAATCAGCTTATCTTTTAAAGTCGAGGTTACATGTCAACCAATAACATTCATGCAGAGAGATAATGAGATATTTTTTGTTTCTAACAACTCTTTTTTTTTGACTGTAAAAAAATTGAATGAGTAAATTTTGAAATTATTTTGTTATATATTATATTTAAAATGATTTAAAAAATTCTAAATTCCATCATACAAAAAGTTGATAAATGAACAGGAAGTCTGATAATTAAGTTAATGACCTACATGTGTTTGAGAATTTTTAGTGTTGTTAAAAATCAATGTGATTTTTATTTTGACGTTAATCTCTAGATAAAGATTCTTTGTTTCTATATCAGAAGAGTGATTCTTTGAATCTGAAGAAGGCCAAAAATGAATGGCGAAACTTATATTTATAAATAATTCAGAAACCGGAAATATTTAATTGAAATTTTTTTTCACAAAAAATTTCAAATTCCAATTCAAATTATAAATAACAATTGTAGTTCGGGTCGGTTTTTGAGAAATGTAAAAGGAAATATGGTATTAACATTTATTTCCATTATTTATTTTGAACGGGATTAAGATTAACATTTGATGTCAATCGATGGGGGGGAAGAAGAAGTGAGCATTTGATTCTCTTTTACACCACCTGGAAACCCTTAAAAATGCTCTTTTTTTTTTATAAAAAAAGCAATATTTTCCAAGTAAAATAAAAATCTTAAACACAGTTGTAATAATTGTATTACGTAAGTTATAAAACCGGAAAAACTCAAGGTGATTGGAGTAAGAAAAAATTGTCATAAGTCTCTCTCTCTTTTATTCTTATTGGAAAAATAAAAAGGGAAATTATTTTAATTCTTTTTTTTTCTTATTTAGATATAGGCAATGTTTTTGTTTATTTAAAAAATACTTTATCTAATTGTGATAAAGGCGTATTATAAGGTAAAACCCTATATAAACAATGAGAAAGCTTTTTTTTAATACAGAAATATGCGGGTTGTTTAGTAAATAGGAGACCTTCATGAAATCCGAAAATAATAAATAATAAGTAACATTATGAAATTATTGATGATTTTGAATTTCATTATGGTTACTGGTTATTATAATTAGGAAACCAATTATTAGTTGACGGAGTTATTTTAATTTTGGCCTTACTACAATAAATGGCCTAAGTATTTTTATAATCAATAATCTTTATATTGTCAACAAACATCAAGAAGTCCACTCGAAAATAAAAAAGTAATAAAGAACAAAAACCCAGTTTAAAGGGGCGGAATTTTCGATGATCAGAATTTAACAAATCTGTTTCACACACCCCTGTAAATCATTGTTGATAGAGTGTGTCTATGGAAGTCTCAAGTATTACAACTACAGCCTAGATTCCAAAATTTATGATTTTTTAGAAGTTTTAAATACAACCTTTAAATTAAAAAAAAAAAGCTCGAATTATGAAGAATGGAGGTGATCAGCTGCTGAGAGGCAAAGCAGTTAAGCTTCTAATTCGGAGTTAAAGGCAACTCCTATCAGGGATGTTTCCTGCTGGGGAAAGGAAACGGGAATCCTCCACAGTATAATACTAAGAAAGTTTATCTTTCAGGTTCCCTTGTAAGTTCTTGGCATATATGAGAGAAGGAGATTTTCGTTTTTTATTACTTTTTTACTTTGGTGAGATGATTGTTGGCAATATAAAGATATTGAAAAAGATTATTGATTATAAAAATATTTAGGCCGTTTATTGTAGTCAGGCCAAAATTAAAATAACGCCGTCAACTAATAAATGGTTTCCTAATTATAGAAACCATTCTTACCTATATAAGAAATATATAGCGAGAAAAAAAATCCATGTTAAAATTTCAACGGAAATACACGCTGTTAGGCCCTTGAGTCAAAAAGAAAGTAAAAATGGGTCTCGCAAAATGATCTGACTGGGTGAACAATATTTCTCAAAAACAAAAAAACGTAAGAGGCTCAAACTTTATATTTAAGCTAAGTACCCTCGTCGCTTGCACCTAGAAGCTTTTCAATAAAATTGGCTAAAGAGCACTAGTACTTAACCGTTGTACTTTTTATCGATTTTCTCAAAATTCGCTTTAACGATTTTGATTAAAATTCACTCATCAATCACTTACTAGATGATCTTAGAAATACAATATCCCCCCCAAAATTGTATGGGGCCCACTTTACTCTTGAAAGTTTATAGGTTTTTTATTATTTTCTCTTAAACTACTTTACGATTTTGATTAAATTGGCTATATATATAATAAATTAGATAATCTTTAAGCTGCATTAATCATTTTCCATCTCAAAATAGTGTGGGGCCCCCAATTTAGGATTTTAAGAATCCCGTAAAAAACATAGGACAACTCCTTGCCTTGTTTGATGATAAATAATACAAATTTAATTTTTTTATATTATTGATTATTGATTAATTAATATACACAAACGAAAAATCTCTAAAAATGAAAGGTAATATAAAATTGTGAATCGACTACCAAGGGGACCAACGCAAAAAAATCTGGTGTCACAACACAGCACACAATTTTCCTTGCTTTAGATAAGAGAAAGTTGTGTGAGTGCCCCCTCACCATATTTTTATCCATTAGGATGAAACCAAAGATTCAACTTGTCCTTTTACTTTTGATGGAGATAGTATATATAGATCAAATTGCTTTTTATGCCTTTTAAGCCAAGGTCTCCGCCCATATTTTAAATTAATTGGTAGCTAATAACATTTAAATAAATTATATCACTCAGGAGGGATGTAAACCAGTGGCTATTAGATCATGCTACAAGAGCTTTAATTGTGCTTAAAGGAATATTATATCAAATAATAGCTGACTTTTATTCAAAAATTTTTTTAAATACTTGTAATACTTAATAATTATTTATGAATTTAAGAAGGCTGAGATTTTTTTTTGTTTTGATAGATTATTGTGATTCTCTTTATATAAATTAAAATTTGTATAATAAATATACCTGGATCATTATATCGTATATAATATATATATATATATATAAGGTAGATGCACTAGTGTCTGACCATGTACCTATGTATGACCACTAAATATGTATATTCCAATATTTAGCAAATATAGTAGTTTAAAATAAAGTCTTAATTTGAGGAGGTAGTGTCTAAGAAGGAAAAGCTGCGGATTAAGGATCTAGAGTTGTAAAACAACTCAGGTTCGAGTCAAGCTTGCCGGAAAAAATTATTTCCAACTTTACCAGAAGGAGGTAGTAAAGTGAGAAAATCTTTTCCCCAGAAATAGGGTTAATGACAGATCTATTTAACAAAAGTTAAATACAGTAAATGGTAAAATTATTATTTTTTTTTTACAAGTTGTAGTCTATTATCTTAATTAATAAATATATTTGTTATGTACAATTCCCTATATTAAGAACCAATAATGTTACGATTTACTATATTTGCCTTTTGTACATTTCGATTGTTAAATAGATATGTGGTGAAGATGAATTGGGTAGAGAATTCGAAATATTTGTATTAAAATTTGTTTGTTGAATTGAAGGCAGATGGTTTTTTTCTCCATTTCCCTTCTTAGGAAAATATCCCTTCTTTGTAAAATATTTTGCTGTATTAAATCCCTTAAACTTATTCATAAATAAGTGGGTGTAATCATTAAATTCTGTAGTTATAAGCTATATTTTATGCTCCTTATCACCACAAAAGTAAGGTTACCTGGAATTTTTCAGCTGGAGAATTAAAAGGAACAGCAAAATTATGTAATGTGCAAAAAAAGTTCAAAAGTAAATAGCACATTAATTAATTTTACAGATGGTCAGGCACTGGAACAAAAGTGGTCAGGGTTAGGGAAGGAAGAAAATTTATGGTCAAATACAGGTTCAACATCGCATATTAAAAAAAAATTATATTTCTCTTCAAATTCTTCAGCATCTTCAATTTTTAAAATTTACCTTAAATATAGAATTAAATTTGCTTATGAATAACAATAAGTTTGATGCACTCAGTAATAATGAATATCGGTAATCAATATTCAAAGATAATGTTATATTTTTGACAGTAAAGTATATAAATATCAAATTTTAAAAAATTTAATATTTATAAAAAGTTATTTTGAACGAAAAAAACAAAGATTTAAAAGAAAAAAAAATCTTATTTTGACAGATGAATAAAAAAAACAAATAATAAAATATGAGGAAATTCTTTCTTCGGGTAAATGCTCATTTAAATATTTGTAAATAGAAATAAAATTAAACTTACCGGATCAGAGTCAGGCGTCTTGTCAGATTCACTAGCGACCTTCCTCTGACGAGTTTCTGACATTTTGATGTTTTTATAATTTTCTCTATTTCTTATTTTAAATTAAATTTCTTGTTTTTATGTAGAAAATTACTCTACAAATTCGCCGAAGAAGAAAATGAAACTGTAATATAAGATAAATCTAATTTAACTTAATTTAATAATAACACGACAAAATAAAAAGTAAAAAACAATTGTAAACATTACCAATATGGTTATAATAAAATAAGTATATTAATTAAAATAAAAAAAAAAGAATTAGTTTTGTTTTTATTTTTTTATGTAAGTGATTTTGCGTCAGAGAAATAAAAAATGTATTTTGGTTGAACAACGAATAAAAACAACATCGATTGGCTATGAGTGAGAGAACAGGAGAGAGCAGTAGAGAAGGACTCAGTAGAGAGAATGAAAAGGACTGTGAACAAGAGACAAAGACAGATGAATAGACAAAAGAGAAGAGAGAGAAAGAGAATTGTCAGACAAGGAGAGAGCACTCTAGCGGACAATGCCGGAAATAACATGACAACCTTTTCCGTTATTGTTCAAATAATAAGAATAATAATCAATAAAACTGAAGAATTTGAATAATGAAAAATTAAATTTATTGTATTATTATTATAAATTTAATTAAATGAAAGAAAATAAAGTTTATAAACTTAGGTAAAGATTTAAAAACATTTTTCTTTATTACCCTGTCCAACGCCATTCTAATCCAAAATTTTATATTTATTTATTAATTGTTATTATTAGTAGAATTCTTCTTGAGCTCACAAATTAATTTAATTTTCATTGGGAGAACCATATTTGTTTTATCTATAATCCATAACATAGATGGGGAACCTTTTTATCGTTAGAGGCCACATTTGAATTAGGCATTGATAAAGGAGGCCCTATATACCTATTTTGGGATTTCTTCTACCACAACAAGGGGAAATAAATAAATATATGCGACTTTTGTGAAATTATTATAGTTTTCGTATAGTTTTATCAATTTAATCTATATAATTAAATATTAATTAATACAAGAGCTTTTATGGAGGCCGCACGTTCCCCACCTGAGATCTATAATATCATATAAAAAGAAAAATTTGCTAAGCCTACTTTACCAAACAATAAAACCGGTTGCTCCCATAGAATCTCTCTGATTGGCTAGCAGAATCTTGGGCAATTTTAAATTTTAAAATTTTAATATTTGATTCCTAGGAAATTTATATGGTCAAGGATGATGATAATCGCGATCATTTTAAATCTAAATCCCTTGATCCCTAGATTCGAATAAATAATAATATAGTCAATTAAAAATTAATAAATTGAACTCCCAAAATCCATTTAAGTAGCTTTTGGGATGATGTCTGAGTACGTGTGGATGTGTGTGTTTGTCATAATAGAGAAAGTAATGTAATCGCAAAAAAAGAGATGTCGAGTTTATTTAAATACTCTTTTATTTTAGTATTCTTTGCTCAGAGTAACTCTATTAATATGCTTGTTATTGTATAATATGATTTTGAAGACAATTTTTGTGATTTGTAATGACTAAGAAACTTTTAGAAGGTATAATCCCTACCGAAACGTTATAGTGAAAAGGGTGAGATCTAACGTACAAATTGTGATATTTGGTAAAAATTCAAAATTTCGACGGCATTTTTACTATATTGCTATCTGGCCTCAGATGCCTAAAAGACAAAAAAAATCGGTCCATGGCAATATGGTAAAAATTCAAAATTTCGACATTTTTATCATATTGTCATGGACCGATTTTTTTTGTCTTTTATGCATCTGAGGCTAGATAGGCTTTAAATGATACACAATATATTTATTAATGATGGATATTATCTAGGCAGATTTATTTATGTACACCAAGTGATATCCAATTGATTTAAATAAATTTTCATAGGACTGCCTGGGATCCAAGCCCACCCACACCATGACTTTTAAGGTTATAAACATTGACGCCATTATTGATGCTTTGTATGGACATTGTTATAGGATGGAGAGAACTGCATGAAGTGAAGTAGAAAAGTTAAATATATATACAATAACGAGGGGTGACGAAGTGTAATAGCAGGGGGACCCGCAGAAATATGATTGAAATTTGGAGAGTGCTTGAGAGGACCCCGGCCACGAGAACGAACTAGGTAGCGATTTGAAGACTATGCAGCAATTATAGTTAATCAAAGAATTGTAAAATTTTATAATAATCAAAATTCAAAAAGGAAAAGGGGAAATCTCATGTAAATATATAAATAAATAATGTCCTTTTTACTCCGGATTTATTTCGTAAAAATAAAATACCTGTTCTAAAAATTAAATAAATTGTATATACTTCCTTGTTTACACTTATTCTCTATAAAATCCTAGCTGGATCTGTGATTACTAAGAATAAGAATATTTAAAGGTCGAAATAACAAGATATCGTCAAATTATAAGAAAAAGTGTAATGTATACGTGCCTATAGGAAAAAAAGAATAAGAAAATAAAATATCCTCTATAATATATTATAACTACTAAGAAAAAGGTTAAAGTAATAATTATTAAATTTGTGTTGAAAAAATTGAATAAATATAAGCCTCTTGAGAAAAATATTTTACTTAATATTAATAGAGGCGTATTCTATAATGTTTTGGAGGTTACAAGGAGGTTAGGCTCTTTTTCTATTTAAAAAATTAAGATAAATTTTTAAAACAAAAAATGTAAATATATTTTAAAAAAATTTTGTTTACAGAAATATCAACGGTTAAAAATAATTATTAATAGGCTCTATTAGAGAGGTGTCATTAGGCCGGGTCCACTTCAGAATCATATTCTCTCTTCTTAAAATTTCACCTTGAGTTGAAAAATCATAGAATATTTGACAAAAATATGTTTTTTTTTTCTCAAAAAAGAAAATGAAAAGAATGAGTAAATTACAATTGCCACTTGGCAAAATTTTGTTAGATTTTTGAACGTCAAAAATTTACTAACAAATTTTTTAGCTATGCCTGTTCTTGGTATGATCTTGCTTCTAGTGACCTAAATAATAAAAATGTGAAAAGTAGAAGAGAAAACGACTGACTTGTAAATTATAAATGGTTTGCAAAGGAATAATAGGAAGTATGAAAAAGACCTTAGTCGACTGTCACCTAATGTTAAAACAGAATAAAAAAATATACTATGGAGTTCTTAGGAGTTATTTGAGTAAGATACAATTTTATTATTATTTTCTTAGAATAAAAAATAATTATTTTAAATATCTTTTTAAATAGTTATAAAGAAAATAAATTAAAAAAAAATATTTACAATTAATCATAAATGAAGAAATTTTGTCAATTTAATTTATTAAAATTTTATCTTTTAAAAATAAACATTCATCAATATAAGAATAAATAGTTTATCTAATTTTTTTCGATTTATCTTTTAAATCCATTTTACTTAATGTTCTAAAAACTTGCTTTCGTAATTCTTTTTGTCTTTTAAGTTGTTTCATTTCTTCTTTTTCTAATTTTTTCTTATATTCAGTTATTCGCTTTGATGTTTCCAAATTCATTTTTTCTCGTTTATTTATGTATGAAGTTTTTAACATTCTCATCATTTTTGCAACCTTAAAAAAAAGAAAATTATCTTTTTAAATAGTTATAAAGAAAATAAATTAAAAAAAAATATTTACAATTAATCATAAATGAAGAAATTTTGTCAATTTAATTTATTAAAATTTTATCTTTTAAAAATAAACATTCATCAATATAAGTATAAATAGTTTATCTAATTTTAATTAAAAATATAGATTCTAGATGTGGGGCACTGTTAAGCTATTGGAAGATCGCATGTTATTTTATTAATTTTTCTGTAAGTATCTTGTCTTAGGGTAGGTTAGGATAGGTTGCCACCCGCGCCGGGGAGACACTTAGGCCAGTAATGGCCATTGTGATACCACTTTTTGGGGGGTGAGATTATCCCTCCCTTTCCTACCCCTTGAGGAGACCTCTGGTAAAGTTGGAAATAATTTTTTGAGGAAAGCCGGACTCGATCCCGAGCTATTTTCCTACTATAAATTCGAAATCCACAACTTATCCACCGCCTAGCTCTTGCCTCCTCCTATCTTGTCTTTCATTTGAAAATAATAAAAATTTCTTCAAAATGTTATTTTTCTTTCCTGTATTGTTGAAATAACTCTTTCTGTGAATGAACACACATTCCATTTTTTTCAACTGCTGAGGCCATTATGACTATAATATACAATTATATATTAAATAAAATTTGAGGTTGGGGCAAGATTGTATTTAAACATCAATAAATATTATGTTTTACTAAGAAAAGCAAGAAAATTGTTATTTTAAAAATAATGCAGTGTTAATTTACATTTAAAATGAAGATAAAATTTGTTTACCTTTTGCTCTTTAGGCTCCCGAATTACAGCGACACGGCCATCAGATTTATTCTTATTTTTCTTTTTATTCAATTTTTCCTTTGGTTTATCTTTATAGGGAAGTTCTCTTTGTAAAGACTTTGGAATCACAAGAGGTTTAAACCTTTGTGGTTTTCTTTCTATATCCTGTTAAAATTAAAAATAAATTTATTTTCTTTAAGATGTTTTTTAATTTTAATTATTTTTTTACGTACAGTATATAAATGATCAGTATTGGCTTCAATTTTGAGATTTTTTTCTCGTTTGAGTTGCCCGGTGGTTTTCATTCCTTTCCATTTATCTTTTTCTTCTTTTGGCAGTAACAATGACGTAACTGGATTATAAAATTTCGGAATATCTACTTTATACCAGGTTCTACAAAATACAATATCTAAAAAAAATGTATTTATTAGTGTGGCTAATTCAAAAAACCAAAACTTATGTTAATTGTAATAAATATTATTATTATGTTAACTTATAAAATGATGATGGATGGAAATGGAGAGAGATTTTTATTCAAGAAGAATTTATCCTAATGAACGTCATTATTTTAAATAAAATTCCGATTTATATATTTTTACCAATCTCTTTCTTAAAAAAAGAAGATAATTAGAGCAATTTTGATTTCTCAAGACTATTACACAAAAGCACAAATTAAATTCTAACCCGAATCAACTGTTTTGTTGACATCCACAAAGAATATTGACTAATATTATTACCGCTTAAATGAATTTTATCTTCAAATGTCGCCCGAAAAGCGCCTTCAGGTTTATTAACTGCTTTCTTAATTTGTCCTCTTATTCCAGATACAGTTCTTATTTTGCCCCCTTCAAATTTGGCCACTTCCAGGGAAGAATTAAACATTCCTTTAATAAAAGCAGTTTTATTATAGATTTTCATGGGGGCTCCGGTTAATTTCAATTTTTTCATAATTTGCGTCGATTGATCTATTTCAATGACAGTTCCAGTTGCAGCTATTCGAAATCCAGGCTGAAACATGAAAATGAAAATAAAAAATAAATTTTTATTTCAATTATCTACTACATTTTTTAATTATTTAAGATAAATCCTGGTACCTGTTGTGAAGAGAGATTTTGAATTGCCAGCATGCCACTGCCTTGGATAGTAACAGGACCCCACATATGTCCAATACAGGCTAAATGTTGAGGTGTATATTTTAAAAAACGATGACGAAGATTATCTTCAAGTTTTGCATAGAGAGGCAAAGTTTGAAATCGACGCCAGCCAAGCGAGACAATCAGAGGATCGCTACTTTTTAAAATTTTTTGATACCAACGATGTTTTTTCATTCTAACCTGAAAAAAAGTAAGTGATGTATAACTAAGAACCAATTGAATATCTATACAATATTATAATCTAAAAATGTGTGCCATGTCAGGCTGCTGATTAGCTATTGAGTGTCGCATCATAATGATGTTGCAAACATATGCTGCGTACAGAGTTTAACATTTATTTTAAAAAGTGAGGTGAGATTAACTAATAATAAAAAAGAAAAAATATATCGGGGATGTACTGGTTAATAAAATTGAAATTTTATTTTCAAGATGGATTAAAAATGTAATTTGAATGGAAAAAGATAAAAAATAGCTAGTTAGCTTGAATCAATAAACAAGCGGCAGAGTTAAAGAGGAGTTAAAAATAAATTAAAAGTTCACGGGATAGATAAATAAAATGAACATAAACAAAAATAAACAAAATCTATCTTATGCAAATAACAGGTGAGAACAATAATACACTAAACTAATTTTTTTTAAAACTCTTTTTCAGCATCTGAGTTCTTTTAGATTAGCGTTACGTGAGAAAATTTTATTTAATGTATAGTTATAGATGTAAAATTTTAATGTATGCACGTAAGTGTAAAGCATATTTTTGGTTTGGTAAATATCCAATTTTAAATACAATATTAATAAATGAAAATATAATTATAAAACTTTTTATATCCTTTTCTATATATTATATGTATAGAGGGAGAGCTATGTATCCGCGAGATTTCAAATTTTGAATTACTGATCCAAGAATGACGATCGCTGATTTTTTTAAGTCTTTTCGGCATCTGAGGTTACACGATATATAATATACAAGATTACGATACAATACGATCCAGGCATTTCTATTGGCTTTTTTTGCATATATTTTATGGGTTTTTTCAATGTTAAGATAAAAACAGAGAACAATTTCTTTCTCAATGAATAAAAATATGAATGAGAAAAAAACGATAACGAACAGAAAAACAATAAATAAGAATAAATAAATAAATAAAACAAAATTATATTTACCTGAACGTATCCAATATTTTCCTCTCCAGAATTAAGGCCTCCAATAATTAGAGGATAGACTGGATCAAAATTTTCTATTAATTCACATGGAACTTGCGAGACTTGCAATCGCACATAAAGACCTGGTCGGAAACCTATCCGAAAAATTTGTTTATTATCCTGATATTAAAATAATTTAAATTAAAAAAGGAAAATTA
>JAAAKE020152770.1:0-12561 GCA_010014785.2 Anisolabis maritima
AGTATATAGGGGCAATTTGAGTTGGTAACTTAATTCTATAAAAAAAAGATCAAGTGAACGTTAAACTTTTTTGCCATTCGGCATCAGAGGCCATGTGCTTACGATATTGGTACAATACTCGTTATCCATCTATATTTATTTAATTTAATAGATTGCCAAGATAATTTAATAAGAACGAGAAGCGATCCTTGGATCATGAAGCAGGAGCTTTACCTATGATTATAGGTAAAGGATGGATAAGGGGAATTAATTCAAACTTAAATGTTTGTTTCAATAAAAATTTTATCAGCCTCTGATTGATTTACTCCAGCAAAACTTTCTCAGGCTATTAATTAAGTGATGAACAAAATTTTTTAGTAAATTTTTATATTAAAAAACTTAGAATTTACAATGAGTTTTTATCCGAAATTTTTTCCGCCTTGATTTTTATGCAATCACATAAAAAGTCCATAAAAAGAAAAAAGGACAAAAGTCATAGTGTTGAATATTAGAATATTTTCTACTTTTAACTGGACCCTCTCTTAAGTAAAAGATTGCGCCAAAATCTACTGATACTGGTAATAAATAACTAGTCTTCTGTTTGGAAAGGGTTTTTTCCTTTCTTTTACCCATATATGATGTAATTTATAGCATAGTGAAAGTATTGCGTTCGTAAAAAATTCGATATCTGCATTTCAGCGGAAATACACATTTTGAGATCCCCTGCTTATAAAAAATGGGTCTAGATAAGTGGTCTCTCTCTCTCTCTCTCTCTGTTCAAAATATCTTAAAAACGAAAAAACGACTGAGGTTCAAATTTGATATTTAAACTAGATACCTGCGTTTTCGAATAAATTGGCTAGAGTTTTAGAACATTACTGATGTAAGAGAAAATAAAGTGATGATTTTTTTATAAATAAGAATAGCTAACCTGGAATTACCCATGTTTTTTGATAAAATTATCCTGTAATAGTTTTTTGACCCCGATGGTATGATCTTTTCGTTCCAATAACCAAATATGTTCCATTGTAAGTTTTCTTTTTAATTAATTAATTAATTCTTTTTTTTTCCAGTAAGCAAACGTAGAAGGGACGATTCTTGGATATAAATACGTACAGTGGGTTAGTGTTGGATGTATCATGTGCTCGACTGCACACATGCCCAGGCTGATAACGCACCGGATAAACAAGTGACAGTAGATCACTTGATCCCCCATGTGTGTACGGCGAAAAACAGTGAGTATTCATTTGATTCCATTCAATTCGCAGCTGGAATGATTTTTCGTGTGGAAATTAAAAAGAACAAGAAGGAAGATGAAGCCAGTCAACAAGAAGAGAGAGAGAGATGAGAGAAAAGAGTGAGTGCTTTGCTTTATCGGCAGCTTTTCTAAGTGCAGGGCGGCAACTCAAAGGGCTTATCGGCTTGGGCTCCTTGGGTAATTCGATCCCCCTTGGCCAGACAGACAACTGGCCGCTTGTTCTACAGACAGTCTCCTTCTTTTTCATTTGCATTATTATCAGCTTCTCTTTCTTCACGTCATATAACCTTTCATACTATACATTGTTTTGATTAGTGGCGTAAGTCGTTTCCATTTCAATCAGGGTAAAGCGATACCGAGGATTTTAAAGATTAAAGATTTGGACCAATAATAATCATGAATATATACTTCCGTTTGCCACCCAAAACTTTTACGGGAGCCCTTATAAAAATGAAGGTGGTTCGATTTCAAAAAGAAAATTTTGGTCTGTTCAGAAGTTTATTATAATCATAAAGTATTACCCAGTGCGATAGTCAGAACTTTGTTTGACAGGGGACAAATAAATTTTCCAACTGATTAAGATTTTATGTGAAATAGTTAGGGGTTTCCAAATAACGACCTATAGACTTTGTATCACGAATTAAAATATCTTTTAAGATAAAAATATTGTACGAGATGATTTTGTATTTGATTGGGCATAATTGGGGTCCGTGGAATCGAACCAGGATATTCCACTTTCGCGGCGGACATGCTATTTTTACATCAGGTTGCAGATCAACAAGGAATTTTTTTTTGTAATTTTGAGTTTATAATTTTTCTGGTTCAAAATTCTCTTTTAATTTTTGTTTTGCAATTTTTTAAACAATTTTTTTCATTTGTCGTTTTGTGCAATTTTCTTTCTTTTTTTTTTTTTTTTTTTTTTTGAGTGGAGGGGGGTAGGTTAAAAGAATAACTCTTCATTGAAGGCTGAGATAAATTAAGAAAATATTGCCTTTTCTTTCCATAAATTTTATAACCAATATAAATTTTTTAAGATTAAAATAATAATAATAATAATAAGAATAAGATTAAGAATAATAATAATAATCAACCCGTATTTGGTTAATTAAATTAAATTAAAATTCCTCACATTCTGGAGTATATTTCTGTCCCATTATATAATATTTGAAAAATTTTTGTTTTTACTATTTCAAAAATAAAGCAAATTTAACGAACGATTTGAAACTTTAGTCTCTAAATGAAGGACTTTATTTATTGTTGTATTAATTAATAAGGGGTGCCGGCGCCAGGAGGGAGGCGTTGCAGCCTCCGAAATCGTCTGTCCGACTTCTGACTCTTGACTCCTGACCCTGAGGCTAATGAGACCCAGATGCCCTCGATTGGCTAAAAGCTTACCTATAAAAAAATCACTCTTCAATTTCCGCCTTGTTGGATTAAAATAATTGCCCCTTGTCAGCATGTTCATTAAAAAATATATATTTCCTTTTAAAAAAATATTTACTAATAGATTTTTTTTAGAAGAATGAAAAAGGGTTCTATGTAATTAAAATTTGAAAAAAAAAAAAAATTATTATGCAGGTTTAGCAAAATTTATTAAAATTCTTCTTTCTTTTCAAAGTTCCGTTGTCAGACAAGTTAATTAATATAATTAATGGCTTAATAATTATATATTAACATACTAATTGAGTAGGTCATCTTTAGGTCTCAAATAAAAAGATCAAAATTTAACTAGAAAGTATAGTTTGTTTGTTAAAAAAAAAATAGGTTAGTTATTTTGAAAGAAAAAAAAGATCAAACGCAACTATTAAGAAAAAAAAATAGTAATAGTAATAGCAAAAAAAAATGAGTCTAGACTAGAGATGGGTGCCGGTCACTATTTGGCCAAAGTGTAATAATGTAAATTATCTTGAAATAAAAGATACATAAAAGTGGTATTTGATATCTCGAAATAGTAAAATAAAAACAAATAACTCTAAGTTTTAACTAACTTTAAGTAAGGTAAAGTCGAATTTAAGTTGCGGGTCCCAAAAATAATTTAATTTTTTTAGAGGAATAACTATTTCATTCAAAAAAAGGTTTTCGACTCCTGGTTTAGATTATCATTTGAAGAAAGAGAAAGAGACAAATAATTTTTTAATGTATCTAATATTTGATCAGCTCGGTTAAGGTTTTGGGCTCGACTAATATTAATATTGATAATAAAGATCTAGACTAGAAGAGAGGTTATAAAATCAAAGAAATGTTGCAGTTGTAAAGGATTGAGAAGCATTTTCGTCAAGGTCATTCTGTTTTGAGCTTCACCTTAAGCCTGGTCATTATTCGCCTAAATGTATGAAAGTGCAGTGTAAAGGTAGCTTTGAGATATGAATAATATGACAGAATATCAAGGAATTTCGTTTGTCCATTCCTCCATATAGCCTATCTTGTCTTTTAAAGTAAAGAAAAATGGTGAGAGGGAATTACATATAAAAAAAAGATAAAATGAAAAGCGATTATAAAAAACAAATGCGTATCAAAAATAAGTAGTAAAAAACTTTGTTTTGACTTAAAAGATAATTAAAAGATGCACATGAAAACCAAAACCAAAATTTCAAGTTTTACATACTATGAAATATATTATTTTTGGATTTTATGCAGCTCTCCTAATTATTAATTAAAAGAAAACCAAAAATAAAGTTTGTTTACTTTTTATATGCAAATTAGCTCTTGATTTGATTCTAGTCCAACTTTACGTTGAAATTTTTACACGGTTGATTAAAAACAACTTCTTCTTTTATAGCCACTAGCTCATATTTCCTTGAATAAGGGCACACATGACTTAGAGAAGCAAACGGCCGACGTAAGGCCTTAGGCTTAGACGAAGGCTGGCGCAAATCTTAGTTCTTGTCACTCATTCACGTACTTATAGCAAGTGAGTTCCTGAGAGAATAAAAACAATTCTTAGTAGCAAAATATTAAATTTGGAAGCTGTTCTATAATAATTCCATAATTAACCCTCAAAATCTGAATGACAATTTGGAAACTTACCAGATCAAAGATTAGTAATTTTGGGCCAATATATTATTCAACCTATTCTAGAGTATAATTGTAAATTCTTCCTATTATGATATTTTTAGTGTTTTCTGAACCTTCTGAGCTTAGCACTCATGCGTTAACGGGAATACAGGGAATCAAAAAGATTTTTAAAAATATGATAACATTTAGTCTAAAATATAATATATATATATATATTAAGTAAAATCTTGATAAGAATAAAAAGGGGTGAGGGATTGGAATAAGTCCAGAAATGCAGAAATGATTTCATTTGTTCCCATTTGGCCTATTAATAACCGCGGGTGAGCTGTCAGAGAGGCAGGTGGGCACCGCTTTGACACCAGAGTCAAGCTTCGCTGCCATTGCTGCCTCTAAGGTCCCGTGTGTCAACCCAAGTCAGCTTCCGAAAAAAGGAGTTAATTTTGGAATCGATTGCATAAAAATAAATTAATTTAGACAACTTTTACAAGGTTATGTTTAGAGCTATTAGATGTTTAAATTCTTTTTTTTATTTTGAATTTTTCTTAATCAAAATTAAATGTGGATTAAAAATTTTTTTTATATCAAATCAAAATAAAAACATAAAGGTATCCAGAATTTATTTCACTCAATCTACTTAGTTGAATAGTGAGGATAAAAAATTTCCAAGACTGTTGGAGTAGATAATAACGATTTCGGGGCGTATATCCAGCCTGGATCTTTGAATTTTCTTACTTTGGAATTTGAACTATAATTAATATTAATAATATAATTTTTATTATAAAACGTATATAGATATTATGGGGAACACCTCTCGCTTTTTGTGAAATTTATCGTTTCGCTAAGATATTACTGCCCACCCCAGCTCAAATGAAAAATAAAAAAAATTGTCGACGATGTTGATGAACTTTTCCTCAGGGACAATGATGAGATCGCTTTAAAATACTATAACACCTTTTCTAGGGGAGGGGGGGGGGGTTGGCATGAAAGTTCCAGAAAATGTTATAAAATTGTCCGTTTAGGAGGAGGGCGTCGGGAGTCTGTTTCTGAATACAACTCTGAAACCTTATTTAGAAAATATTAGATAAAAATCTAATTTATTATGTCTGCTGAATCATATACGGTATGTCTGAAGAGAGATTTGTCAAATATAATTCTCTGTCTTAGAGAAAAGTTCTTCTCTTAATACTAAGCAGTCAAAATGAAGACGGTGAAATTTCAGAAGAGGCTTCAATTTTATGAATGTTGATCTGTCAGACATTTTATCTCCAGAAAATGGTTCCAATCTTTGTTGATATTAGAGCTCAGGTATTTATAATATTTTACTCTCTCGATTGATTGAAAGTGGAGTGAAACCCTTGAGGTATTGAATTTATTGATATGAGCAGGGCCAGAAAAGCAAAATCTAAAAGCAAAAAGAATCTATAAAGAAAAAAAATTTATTAATCTTTTAATTTGAATTAAATTAACAACTTGAATGAAGAACATTTGGTATATAATCAAAAACAATGAAACCCTAAAATGAAGATCTTTAGAGACTGTCTAAGTATAAATTGGGATGTGATACAAATTTTAGATATTGTAGCAACAAAGCGATATTTATTATATTGTAAAAATTGTTTGGCTATGATAATTCCTTTATGGAAAAATGACAAAAATATATATTTTTTTAAAAATCATTTTATAAAAATGTATTAATTATATTGTTATGTCCAATATAAAAATATAGGTAAGAGAAAGTAATTAATTATTAAACACTTTGTATATTCATTAGATCATTTCAATTATTATTTAATTAAAATACAAGTCTACTCCCATTTTCAAAATATTCATTAAGTGTATAAATGGGTTTGACAGAAATGATAAAAATCTAAATGTAATTTAGTTTATTCTAATTGAATTATATTTTGATTAACTATGTCTAAATAAACTGCCGAAAGAAATTCGTTTTAACATCATTAAATATATTCTAGTTATAATTCGTAAAAATTAATTTAGGGCACAAATCCAGAGAATCAATTTTGGTTTAATTAAATAATTCAATTTAAATTTTTTTATAATTAAAATTAAATCTTAAAGAGAATAAAAACAAAAATCACAATAGACTATTTAAAAAATGTTATCTCGTAAACAAATAAATATGCTTTTCAACCTTTTACAATGTGTGTTCTCTTTTTACTTTTTCGAATACGTGATATAGGGAAAGTATTGTAATCATCTAAAAATTCTATCTCAAGATTTTGATTGTACTTGAGGTTTTGGCCTTCCAGTCTCCATTTTTCGATTATGCCTGTATGTCTGTGTTTATGTTCGTTAACGCGATAACTCGGGCATGCCTTAATGTAGGTCAATTTTTCATACGAGCGATACAGTAAAATCATAGATCTCTATAACTTTTGACTTATTTCCTGTAACCAGAAATGGTACTTTACCAAAAACGTTTTTCTAAACATCGTAATAACTCAAATATGATCACTAAGACGAGTAAAATGTATAGATATACATTAACAGAGACCACGGTTAATATTTGATCCACTTCCGGCAATTGGAATCGGACCTGAAACGTTTTTTTAAAAATCGTGGTAACCCACCTATCTATGTGTAAATGAGAAAGTCGAGGGGAAGCCACTCCGGGTTTTTTTATTTTACATTTTTGACGCCCCCAGAAGAGAGGACGAATAGACTCATTTTCATGTAAAATAATTTTTTTTTTCGTTTCGAGCCAGTTTATAAAATTGATTTTTATTTTTTTAGAAATTTTATCAGATTTTTTTTAATGGTAGCACAGTTCTGGTCTAGTGATTTGCGAGTCATATCATATTCAGTAAATTTTTCAAGAATAATTTTTAAAATAGAATAGAATCTTTGTTTGGAATATTTTCTTCAAATATTATTATTGTATATCACAATTTCATTGGAAAATTTGTCAAGGAAAGTTGAAAACTCGAAAGAGGAAATACGAGTTGTTAAACTGAGGTTGTTTTTTGGCAGGCCAGAAATAATTGCCTCTTAGGAGCAAGTGTCTCTTTAGCGCGCCGTAAAGCCATCAGTCGGAAAATTTAACACTCCATTAATATAGATAATAACCATAAACCATCCGTTGAAGTTTTTCTTTGAACAAATCAAACTAGAACATTTTCAAATTAATCTGTGAAAAATAATTTAGTAAAAAAAAAAAAAAAAAAAAAGAAGCTGTTAATATTTTTTTGTCTTTTTAATATCGAATAGTCCTATTGGAAAACCAGAAAACACGTTTAATTTTAAAATAATTTTTTAAGAGGTGATAAATTTATAAAAACATTTAAACTACTTGGAATTGTCTTTTATGCTTAAAAGCAGGCATTTGGGTTGGAGATGGGGAAATTAAAAGGTCCTCTTTTAATGCAATGTTTATAAAACGATCTTTGATTTGATATTTTTAATAATATAATTCTAAATGAAAATATGCTGTTGTGGCCAGTAGATACCCAACTGACTTTGATAAGAAAAAAATATTTTATTTTTGGAAGCTTTAATTTTTTGAAAATACTAACTAAAATTTAACACTTAGATTTAGTACTAATTCTTCCTCAGTACATAACTAAACAATCACGAGAGATGAATTGGAATTGCACTTAAGGTAGTTATTAAAAGAGCGCTTCAGAAGATTAAATAAAGCCAGAAATGCAAAATGAGAATAAGAATCTATAAAAAAATTGCATTAATTTCTACTTTCAATTTTTAATTTGAATTAAATTCAACAATTATGGGGTGATTATATAGAGAGACATGAAGAAGGAAGAATTAGTACTAAATCTAAGTGTTAAATTTTATATAAGGCAAATTGACTATTAAATGTATAGTAACTTCATTTATAAAGTTATCCTGAAGACCAATGGGGTGTAAGAGCCCCTTCCCGCCTTTCCTAGAACATTATACCAAGAGGTTCACATGAAATTTCATAAAGGACTGTCCAATCAAATTTGCTCCAAAAACAGAAAGGGAATCTAAAAACCGATTCGGTTGCAGATATGATCTCAAAGATATATCAGACAAACTAAAAACACTTAATTAATTAATCAGTATTACTGATCTGTAAAAATTTTGAAAAGTCAAGATTACTATTAATATAATATATTCATGGCTAATGAAAAGAATAAAGTACATTAACATTTTTAGTGTAAAGATCAAAGAAATACATATGATAAAAATAATTAATTTAAATTTAAATTTTTGGAATAGAAAAAACATTTAAATGAGAACTTAAAAAAAACGAATATATTTAATTGTATTCTACTCGTAATCTGTCCTAATTTTATTTTAAACTTAAACTTTTTAGAGAAAATAGTTGATGTTTTCAATAAAAAATTAATTACTATAGCACTAATAAAATTTAAAAATACAAATAAGATATAATTTTGTTATTTAAATTCTCTCAGATGAAAATATTTTACAATCAAAGTGCAATTAAAAAATTTAACTAGGGTAATTTGAATAAGATTTAAAGGTGCATAATTTTAATAGAATTTTCTTTCAGAAGTTCTATTTATTTATGGAATCATAAAAGTGAGAGCATAATATTTGCAACTGACTCTTGGAAAAAGCATGTTTGAAATTTTGTTAATGAGTATTTTATAAATACCAGTATCTAAATTTTTTTTATTAAGACACGTTAATTTTTTATTAGACTTGGAAAAAAAATTAATTTTTAGCTGTTAGATATAAATAAAAAGTTTGAGAGTCACCCATTTAAGTGATGAAAGAAACTCAGCCTGTAAACATTGAAATTTTTTATTTTTGTTTTCATCCGCAAATATTCGAGCATAATAAGATGGTTGCTGTTGTTCTTGGTAGATATTAGTTTCTGTCAAAAGGAAGAAAAGAGAATTTACCAGCTCCGTTTTTTATTCACCATCACACCATTTATTTATGCATATATTTCAAGCTGCATTTATGCATAAATAAATGGTGTAGATGGAGGATAAAAAAAGGCGCTGGTAAATCTCCATTCTTTCTCTTGATATTATCATCCAGTATAAAATAACATTAGTGTTTCTCTTTCGGGATTTAAGCCATATATACGTTAATTCAGTTCTCGATCTGTGGGGCAAAATAGATTTAATATCAATGAGTCAAAATTTTTCAAAATAAATTTGGTGATTTAAAATTGTGAAATTAAATAAATTTTAATACTTTAAGTTAAACAAAATAGCATAATAGTATTAATTAATTAATTAATAGGATTAATGGAAAAACTAAATTACTATGTTTTTTGTCCTGAAGATGGGTGAGGCAGAATCTCTAAAATGTTATTGAAGGTATTAATAAATTTTCTGGGCCAACATGAAGCCGTATTTTATTCTTTTTCAAATAATTTTTATTAGGTTTGGCTGGGAACTATCGATCTATGAGTAATAAGTAGATCTCAGACGTTTAAAAGAAAAATTGTATAAAATTCATTATTTTTTCAAATTCCCATGCTATTAATTCAAGTTTTGTTTAAAAGAAAAAAATAAATGAATCATTTATTCTGCCTAGTCTAATTATTAATTGTCTAATTCATGCATTTGATTATCCTATTAGCTTGGCATATTAAATTAAATACCAAATTTGATTCACTTAACCAATTACCAACCCATCCCGAGCGAATAATTTTTTTCATTCATCAACTGGGAGAGATAATAATAATTTCTGGTTCTGGCCACTAAGGGAATCCCCCAATCTCCTTCTTAAATGTCAGGAGGGGGACTCTTCACTATGACGGATGCGAGAACTAATCAGCTATAATCATTTCAGTTGCATTCCTTCGGGATTTTATTTATATCGTCAGAGACCGGGAGGAGGGTGACAATGAAATATAAACAAGACGCACATGGGCGAAATTAATGAATTAGTACGAGATCAGAGAACAATCGTTGATTTAATGATCTCATTACCAGCAATTATACTATAATTCAATCAAAATGGAAAATCAACATAGATAAATAAAAAATTATTTTTATTTCTATTTAATATTTCATTTTTCTCAAAATATTTTACAAGATATAAAAGAGGTTTTATATATATATTTTTAGGCTGCTTCGGAAATCCTATATATTATATACCTGGGGGATAATTACATACACGATATTAACTAATTTATTTTGTTATCTGGTCTTTTTTTTTTTAACTAATGTCAAATTTCAATTCAGAATGATCAATTTATATAGTTTGTCTGATAAAATAGACAAAAGCGAGAATTTTTGAGATTTTTAGAAGGAACAATCTGATGGATTGTCAATCGGGGATTGGTATAACCATGGAGGAAAATTTGAAATTAATGATAAACGATTTTCGAAATTATTTTTTCTGATAGGCCTATAGAAATAAAATGAATTTCATAAGGCATTTTTTTGTCCGACATTTTATTATTTTGGTAATTTCAGAAAATCTTCAAAGGTAGTAAGATATGAATCCCAAAGCATTTCTGGATACACTAAAATATCCGTTTTTATTTATTGTATTAGAGAAAAAAATTAAAAGAAAGCTCAACTTGGAGAAGGCAAAGAGGGAAACTGGTTGAAGAAAAAATTTAGATTTGTGGGGGTCCGAGAGAGAAATAAACAGTCATTGATGACCAAAATAGATAATCCCTCCTCCTGCATTTTCTCTTTTCCAAATTCAACTGCAAATTTTATGATAACATATTACATTCCAACATAGCTGGTGGCCAGGAGGAAATAATTCCCCCCCCCCATTGCAAGTGTAAAAAAAATAATTATTACTTTTTTATTTTTTTAAACCACTAAAATAATAACCTTACTTAATAAATGTATTTATAAAATAAATGAATTTTACAACTCGTTTATCTTTAAAAGTGATTTAAGGGCAAAATTTATTAATCCATCTTCAGTCTATGTTTCTGATGGAAGAGTTGAATCTATAGGTACATACATATATATAATGTAAAAATTTTATTTTAATAATTTTTTATATTATTATATATTATTATATCAATATAAAAATATATTAAGATTTGTATGCCTCACTCTCTCCAACCAAAAACATAGACTTAAATATGGATTAATAAATTTTATCCGAAACGTCTCGTTTTTTTAGGGGACTAGAGAGACTTTTATTTGGCTGCCTGTGCCTAATTTCTCTTCACCTCATTACTAAATACAGTCATTCATATATATATATATATTATTTTAATTTTAAATTTTTAGCTGGTGAGACCATTTTGACTATGGAGACTAAAGACAATTATATGTAAAGAAAAATTACAATCTACAGCTTCCCAGGATCGTTCAACATTGGTGTTCCAGGGGCCCACTCATCCGATGTTTAACAATGCTTGTTGGCCGTTCTTAGCCTAGGCCATGGGCCGGAGTTCAATTATTTTTAAGAGTAAGAGAAAGTCAATTTCACAGCAATTAAGACAAGAAAAATATTTAAATTATTATATTTAATTTTTTTGTTAACAAGCTATCTTGAAAATTAGATTTTCTGATTTAGAAAGAAATTGCATTTCAGAAGATATTTTTTGTGGTTCGTCGTCGTTATTTTGGCTTCAAAGTGCAGCCGGTGGGTTTGACACGCGCCCCGGTCATTGGACAAGACAGGCCCGTTTCCTGACCGCCTTCGTCGCCAGTTATATAAATACATCACCCTAACAAATGAAAAGGAAACTGAAAATTTCACACAAAACCATATGTTGATGTCAACATCATTTTCTTTCTCGATAGTAAAGAATGCCTGGTGAACTATATTTATGCTCTCTTAATAAGACAAAAAAATGTTTATACTGTTTTATATTTAAATAACTATTAATTGCGACTAAAAAGGTAGTCGATAGTGGTTGCTATGACGACGACAAGCAAACAAAGGCAGCTGGCTGCTTTTTAATGGCAGTAGTCGTGGTGCAGAACGAGAACAAGAAGAAAGGACGTAAGAAGATGACAGGAGGGTCCGGAGACAATCTTTGGCAAGATAGGGAAGTCCGTTTCGACCTCCCACCCAGGTATTAAAACCCCTTTTTTCATGTTTGTTTCATTCATACCCTAAAGTGTTATTCAAATAATAAAAACAAAACAAGATGAAATATAGTTATAAATCCCAGGGTTCTGTTAATAAATTTTCACTTTATAGGTACTATGGGTAGTGAGGGTGGGACAGTAGGGAAGATTTCAGGATGGTTTATATAAAAGCAATACTATTAAATATGACTTGTATATATATATATATATATATATATATATAAATATATTCGTATATATATATATACGAATATATTTTTCCCTAATACTTAATATATTAACTAATTTATTATTTTAATCGAATATTTTCTATTT
>JAAAKE020152781.1:0-12560 GCA_010014785.2 Anisolabis maritima
ATTTTTTAAGTGGTGATTAAACAGCATATAATCAGCAAATTCATAATGGATACCTCTACTCCTCAACAAGTGCAGCTTTTTCGTAGCCGGTAACCATAACAAATACTCTCGTTTCTCCAATTGGCTTCTATCTCCGGAAAGTAAAAAGAATTGTAAAAAAATAAGGAAAGGGAAAATTGAGTCAGAGAACTGAATGATAAATGAAAAGAAAATAAACAGCAGTGGAAATAAGTTTGTGGAGGACATGCTGCAAACTCACTTTAAGAGACTAGGGGAGGAACTCAATCATAAGAGAGAGAATGAAGGTGCAACCAAAAACATTAGAAGAAGAAGACTTAAATGGTAAGGCCATCTCATCAAGATGGAAGAAAGCAGAATCTCTCAGAACTTTCTGAAGTGGGTTCCAGTGGAAAGAAGAAAAAGAGAAAGATCTAGAAAAATATGGCTGGATGGATTTGAAACAGTCATGAGAGAGATCTTAACTTCGAGGAATATCGAGCTCTAACCGGGAATCCGGACTCGCCGATGTATGTATTTATGTGTGTATCTATATGTAAATTTATGGTTAAAAGGATTAAATTAAATAACTTACCCCCAAAAAATTGGTGATATTATCAGGCACTTCAATTATGATAATAGGGAATACTTAAAAAAATTAACAAAAAACAACGAATATTAACAAAATACAACGAATATAACAAAAAAACAACGAATATAACAAAAAAAAAAACGAATATAACAAAAAGAACGAATATAACAAATGGAACAAAACTAATATAACAAAAAGAACAAAACTAATAAAAAGAACAAATATAAACAAATTAGAACAAAAAATTAAAAAATAATAAGTATAAATAAAAAAGAATTACTAAATTATTAAAACAAATGAATTAATTAGTTATTACTATTTTTGGGGTCTATATTAATGATACGACGCTCCTATAAGGGCTCGGATTGGTCGAGATATAACCGCCAAGTAGGAGGAGCCAAATCAAATTTAAGTTATTTAAACTATATGAATTGATTTAAATTTTTTTTAATCTAGGTATAAAATTACCAAAATATTATTTTAAAATTAAATTTAAAAAAATAAAAGGTTTAGCGATGATAGACAAAATCATTTTGCTTGATTGGTTTCATATTTGACCCCTATTGCCCGCGAAAAATGATTTAAGTCACAAATAATGGCAGTTTGAAAATTAATATTCATAGACACAAATAAAAACTTTTTAAAGTTTTTACATCAAATATTTATATCCACTTATTATCTATTATAATATATTAGATGAAAAATTATTTAAAATTTTGTCTTATGATACAAAAAGTGTATAGAAAATGCAGTCAAAGGATATAAATAAAAGGAGATGGCTTCTGATTGGTCGAGATATAACGGCAAAGTAGAAGCTAATTCAAAACTTATAAACTGAATTTTTTAAATATAGGTATAAAATGACCAAAAATATTATTTTAATCTTAAATTAAAAAAAAAAAAACAGTTTATAGTCAAAATCATCTCGTTTGAGTGTTTTCATCATTGATATCATCACGAGTGCACGCGAAAATCCTAGAAGTTTGAAAATCTAAAATTTTAGGACGCAAATACCAACTTTGAAAGGGTTTTACATAGAATTTTTTATATTGATTGATTATTTATTACAATATAATATATTAGATGAAAAAATTATACATTCCATTATGACAAAAAGTGAATCATAAAGGAAAAAGACTGACTATATTCGATCAAAGTGAATCAGTCGAAGGATATAAATAAAAATATTGATTTATTTGAGGATGTTTCGAGTGCCTATTGTACTCATTATCAGGACAAGTAGGGTTTTAAGATGTTAGGTATAATGACAGCAGCAATAATGTCTGATTCAGAGAAATTAGATTCTCCTTTCTTGTGATGATAAAAAGAGAATCTTTTGGAGGATGAATGATTCTCATTTTATCATTGGAAGAAAGGAGAATTAAACTGAGTTAGACATTATTGCTGTTAATCATTGATACTCTATGATTATGAGTGTGACCAGTACTCGAAACGTCAACAAATAAATCAATTTTTTATTTTATATTCTTTGGTTCCTCTCTTTTCACTTTCTGAATAATGAATCAAGCCATCAATATCTACTACTATATTTTCCTTTATGAAATTACAACATATTGATAGGCATTTTTTTTTTCATTTTCTTATTCTCACTTTCTCTCTTCTCATTATTTTTCTCGTTTTCCCTTTATTTTATTTCATCTCATGTTTTCACCATTTACTTACTAACTTCTACTTTTAAAGGGATCTCACTTTAAAATGTTTATTTCTATATTTGATAATTTATCCTATCTATGAAGTATCAAAAATAATAGGGTAAATGCATAATAAATTTAAAAATATATCTAAAGAAAGCAAATTTTTAAATTAAAAAATTTTTTCCAAAAACTTTCTACTTTTTCTACTATGTTGTTGTTGATATTTTTTATTTATAAAGCTTCTATTTACCAAATGTTTTAAATAAATGTAGACAGAGTCTAAATGGCCTCAGATGCCGAAAAATACTTCAAAATAAAAATAAAAAAAAACTATTTATATTAATCAAATGGTTTATTAAGTGTGTAGATGGATACCCTTATCTGAACCGCTGCCCATCGGGATTATACTTTGATGACATCAATAAACTGTGTACCTTCAAAAACGAAGCTCGTTGTGGACCTATCTCTACCAGTAAGTGTTCCTGACATGTTTTATAAATTTCCCAGAGAACACCAAATTATTCTTGTAATTGTTTTTGTTGGTCTCAGCCCCTGCACCTAGCACGGAACCTCCATTAGATTTGGCTAATAAATGCGACCCAGCAGCTTGCTCACTTCCCTATTGCTATTGTTCCCGGGACGGAACAAGAATTCCCGGTGACCTCGAGCCCGACCAGGCAAGTCTGGATCCTTGTTCGCAAGTAAAATGTCATGATAGTATATTAATGTTTTGTGTTGTTTGACTTATAGACACCGCAAATGATCATGCTCACCTTCGATGGGGCTATTAACTTGAATAATTTTGACCACTATAAAAGAGTGTTTACTGAAGATCGTCTTAACCCTAACGGTTGTCCCATCAAAGGGACATTTTTCCTCGCTCACGAGTATAGTAATTATCACATGATTCAGACTTTAGCCCATGATGGCCATGAAATCGCAACAGAAACAATCTCGTAAGTATATTTATATCATTTACGTATGAGAGAAAGATAATAAAGAGCTTAATGAACTTTAAAAATTCTAAAATCCAAAATGGAATTTTATAAAGCTTTAAATATAATATAGCTTACTAAGCATATTTTGAAATCAAGAAATAAAATACATGGTCAGCTTTCCAAGTAAAAACTGACATTTAGGTAGTCCCTGAGTAAATACATATAAAAATATTTTATTATTAATATGAATAATATCAATAAAAGTTTTAAAGGCCAAATTCCTATGAAAAGCATAATATATTTTAATTATATTTGAAAAAATCCGAAATAATGATCAGGATTTAATGTTAGATTGCAGCAAGGGCTTCAGGACAAGGGCTACGAAGAGTGGGTGGGAGAAATGATTGGAATGCGAGAGATTCTTCGGCATTTTGCCAACGTCAGCAAAAGCAGTGTGGTTGGAATGCGAGCCCCTTATTTAAAACCAGGGAGAAACACTCAATACGAGGTTAGTGCCAAATTTTATATATTTACTGAATAAATAAAAATCGACTTGACTAAATAAATAAATAATTAGTCATAATGGAAAAAAGTTTAACGAGCATCTGAACTAAAGAGTATCTTACCGATACTATTCTACATCCCATGAAAAATTTAAATAATTGAAGAAAAAAAATTAATACAAAATAAGATATTTGAAAAATATTTTTTATTACTTGAAAAAGACACATAATAGTATGTGAATAAAAAAAAATTTAATATTCCATTTTTTGGAAAAAAAAATTTTAAACAGAAGTTTAATTAATAGTATAAGAGTGTTAATTTGCTAAAGTTAAAAGGTAAGAAGATATTTTGATTTTTCAGGTTTCAACTTTAAATAAAATATCCCTTAGACTGTTTCTTTTGATCTAGATTATAAGCTTATACAGTGAAACCTCTATATATCGGACACCCTTGGTATTCAAAAATGTGTTCTTTATATAGAGATGTCTAGTATTTGCAGGTTAAATTAAGTTAAATATAGGCCCCAAAGAAATCCTCTGTTATCTCGAGATGTTCGGAAAATAAAGGTCTTCAGCATTAGAGGTTTTATTTTATATATCAAATTTTGTTTCAATCTGTGGAGCCGTTCGGCCCAATCGTTTCTATATCAGGAGAGGATCCAGAGAACAATTTGGAGGAGATCCAGTTCATACTTGATGTCAAGATTGTCTAAACCACTTATTGGTACTCATGAGACCTCAATTTGTGGAGATCAGTTGAGATCTCTATTTTGGAAAACGTTTTCTAATCTTTCCTGTAAACAATCATTCGGGTGTTATAGGAAAGTTAAAAAAATTGTTTATTTTAAAAGCTGATACAGGAAAAAGTACATGCCGGCCCGCCAAGGTCTGTATATTGATGAAAAAGAAGAGGACTGGTAAGAAATAGCACTCAGCTCGGGTACTCGTGGTGGTGGTCCCTGAGTGTTTAAGAAAGAATAATCATTCAATTCATATAATAAATTCAATTTCTTCATTTTCCTATTGCTTAAATTGTTAGCGTTAAAATGTCGAAAAAGAGTTATTTACATAGAGAGGGTCGAAAGGAAGCAGGAGCAGACATGTCTTAATAGGTAAACGCTTAAAATATGTTAATTAACTATATGCGGTAATAAAAAAAATCCTCACTTAATTAATAAGAAAGATGATATAGCAGAAGAGAAATTAAAAGATTTTCTTTGATGATGAAATGTATGATTACTAATAATAAATATTAAAATATTCAAAATATCAAACACCACTCTCTTCTTCCAATAGCTTAGCAATTGAGGACACAAATATCACTTCTTAATAAAAAAAATTTAATGTTTATTTTTTATTTATTTTTGGAAAGTATCTTTATAGAATCTAATTTTATATTTTTATTTATCTCTTATTGGTTTTCGAAATTTGAAAATAATGTTCAGATTTTCACTTTTCCTCTCTATTTTTTCGAAATCGAAATTTCCCAAGTATTAAAGGTCTCCCGAGTCCTAAAAATTGACCTAAACAATCTCACTTCTCTCTCTCTTTCTGTCTTAGACCGTTTTTCAATAACTGCATTAAGTGAAATATCCTTGCTCGATATGACGTCACGTTACGTCATACGAAATGCAAGTGCAATTCCAATTGGTCTACCCATGATGTTACGTGATAGTTCATTCACCCTAAATTTATCAAGTAAAATAGTTGGCATCTGCCCTAAATGTGCCCTTGA
The DNA here is from genome assembly GCA_010014785.2 of Anisolabis maritima. Lineage (NCBI taxonomy): Eukaryota > Metazoa > Arthropoda > Insecta > Dermaptera > Anisolabididae > Anisolabis > Anisolabis maritima. The sequence goes on from JAAAKE020152781.1 coordinate 5,421, forward strand.
CTTTAGTGAGCAACGAGAGAGAAAGTGTAAGGCTCTTTTCCAAAACTTAGTGTTCGCACTTTTCCTTATCGTTGTTCACTTGAGTCAAGTGCAAATTTAAAACGGAAGGCAACTTCCCTAAATTTATTATGTAAATTTAGTGTGAATGAACTATCACGGTTTAAGTTTTGGACTAAGTCTAAGTGTTTAAGTCTAGATATTGGCTTAACAGATTGAAAGAAAATTGAAAGATTTTATTTCCTAGCTTTATTTTAACTTTAGACTAAAGGTAAAATTAACTTTTGGAAACAAATGAAATAGCCGAAGTGGTACTTAATTTGAAGTTCAAACCTGAAAAAAATCAAATGATATTAAAAACATTTGTTTCACAATACGTTATTTAGCCAACTTAATCAGAATGTATAAATTTTTATTTTCTATAGAATTAAAATAAATGGAGAATAAGTATTAATAAATTATTATGATAACAGGTTTTGGAAGACTTCGGCTACATCTACGATAGTTCGGTTGGAATCCCGCCTCTTAAAGTCCCAATCTGGCCTTATACTCTCGACTATAAAATTCCTCATGAATGCCGATCTGGCACTTGCCCCACACGGTCCTTCCAAGGTAACATTGTGCCATCTGTTTAACATCTGGCATTAATTATTAACCTATTATTATCACATTTTTTGAGATTAACATAATTTTTAAAATATACTGAAGAAAATAATATGCTTTTTACTTTTTTAACTCGATTTCTTCTATGAATACTATTGTTTTTTGGAATAAAATGTTAAAATCACACCCGAATACATAATCCATTTTAGTAAATTTATTGTATATTTGTGGTTGAAATTTTCTTAGCTCCCCATGATGTGAAGAGACCCTGGTAAGGTTCTAATATGATGATGACCAAACCATATTTCAACCAATTGAAAAAAATAAAGTCCTAAAGTTGATTATGTAACTAGGGTTTAGTTAATAATTATTATTGTTATTATTTTTCTAATGGAAAAATATTTTCCAAAAAATTATTCTTTTCATAATTAGATATTTAAAATTATTTGGTGACGTATATATTTTTAAAATACTTTCTGGTTATTGCCATTTAAACAATTTTTTTTTACTTCGATAATTAACTTTCAATAAATATTTAAAATCCAAATAAGAAAATTATTAATTTTTATAAATAATATTTTTTTTAATTATGTTTTTTTAAGAATTTTGTATAGGTGAGTGCCTAATTAAATATTTGATTAAAACATTCTCATATCTATTCTGTGTGAACAAAAACTTATTTTCATATAAAAGATATTTTATTACTAGTTTAATTAATATTAATTGTTCTTTGCAGGTGTCTGGGAAGTTCCTCTCAATGCCCATTATGTGGAAAGTTATGAAGGAGGACATTGTCCTTACCTTGACCAATGCGTTCTCCATAACCATGATCCTGAAGAAGTTTTCGATTGGCTTAAAGAAGATTTTAATCGATATTATTTACAAAACCGAGCCCCCTATATGATGCCCTTCCATACGAATTGGTTTCAAATTAAAGAGCTGGAGAAGGGTTTACATAAATTTCTTGATTGGGCACAAACCTTGTATGTATAGAATAATATTTTGTACATTGGAGATAAGAAAGGTTAAAGAGAATTTTTAAATGACTTATAATTTTTTTCAGACCCGATGTTTGGTTCGTAACAATTACACAAGCTCTCGTATGGATGACTGATCCCCAACCAATTAAATCTTTAAATGTAAATTCCTTCGAAGCCTGGCGTTGCGATAAAAAACAAAATGTTCCCGAAGCTCCTTGCAATTTGCCTAGCAATTGCGCTTTATCTTTCCGCCCGGCAGAAGCTAATTTAACTACCACCAGGTAATTAATCTATAATTTAAAAAAAAAATTATAGGTAAAATAATTTAAAGAATAATCCTGATTAATTCTGAATTAAATATAAAAAACAGTGAAAGGTTTCTGGCGTATCCTAAGAAAATATTGAAAAAATAATTATGGTATTTATATAAACAGAAAGTATTGTATAATTTTTTTAAAATAAAAATCTTAATTTTTTATAGATATCTTGTGACATGCCGAGATTGCCCCGCCAGATACCCCTGGCTTGGAGATGCTGCGGGAACTGGAATTGATGGCACCGATGTTTACAACCCCGAGAACTGAACTCCCCATCTTAAGCAAATTTAGTTTTATTCATAGAGTAAAAAATTAATAAATTATAAACGAACATAAAAAAATCATATACATATTTTTTTTATTTTCGGAAATAAAGCCTATTTATTTCGAAAAATTATTCTCTATGATAAATCTATATTTTTGCCTTAAAAAGCATGAGGATTCCATGAAATAATTTCATATTTTTGCAACATATTAATTTAGAAACTCGTGCTCTCTGTTTCAATAGCTAATCATTAGTATTTTTAATATGAAATATAATTATATGTAAATAAAATCATCTTTGTTTGTAAAATAGAAATTAATAAGCTATATTATTTGTTTTAAAAGTGTCTTTTAAAAAATTGGACAAATCTTTAAATGTCTGTTTGTTAATAAGAAAAAATAAATTTTAAAAAATTATAAGAGTGGTTCAGATTTAACCAGGATTTTATTTAGTAATTTATCAAGAAGAGGAATTTTCTAAATAGACAAATAATTAACAATATTAGAAGAATGAAAAATTTTTATAACCCAAGAAATTAACATGAAGTTTCTTCTCCTATGAGAAATCAGGGGTCGGCCATCATTAAATAATCAATCAATAAATGATGAGTCATAAATTTTGAAAATATCGAGATAAAGCCACCGTGAAAGACTAATTTTAAAAATCATAATATCGTCACAGAAATGGACCAAGAAAACCATACGCCCTGGACAGACTTTTATCTATACTTCCTTTTTGATCGCTTGCTTTTATTCGATTAGGGTCTTCCTTCCTTCCTTCCTTGCTCATAGGCTTTAACTAATAAGTTTTATTTAATGGAAAACGTGTAAATTATAAAATGTCTTGGTATAATAGCGGTGATTGTGAAGGTGTAGAAAGGTCAGCCAAAGAAAAACCCTTTATATGTTTTTAACGGAAAAATGACATCGATATGAGATGATATATAAAGGCTACTTATTTTGGCTGACCCTACTCTTTCTACATCCAAAATTAAATTATAACATGTCTAACTTATCAATAAATGTTTCAAGAATAAAATTTTTTTAATTTACTGACAAAGGTGAAATCTTTATCAAGCTTTATTATTATTAATATAATATATCACTTTAAAATAAAATGAAAACAAAATAAATGGACCTGTGGGGAGAATGAATGAGAACTTGGAGACGCTGAAGACCTTGGCGTTTTTGATATATGATCAAAGAGCTCCAAATCTCTCTCAGGTGGCCGATTTTGGTCTAAAGCGTAGTCATTGAAGTATTTCTGATTTCATTATGTGTCGCATTTTAACTTCTTTTAGTCCAAAAGTGCTTTAAAATGTTAGTAAAATAGAAAAAATATTTTTAGTAGTATGGACGAAAAAGAATTTAAAAAGTACAATAAAGTGAAGTTTATTACCAAAACAGGATTTGACACATATGTCTGAAGACGAATAAGAATTGCTAATTTCAAAAAAAAAGAAAAAACAGTAGATTGTACTTTATTCCCATTAATAAGTTTGTCGTATACTTGAGACAAATAGAGAAAAAAGGAAAGATAAAGAGAATATTAGGACTTGGATTTCAGCAGTTTACACTGTATGATCTTAGAAACTTCCTCTGAGTTTTCTTTAAATATTTCTTTTCTTTGTTATTCTATGGTATATGTAATTAATTTTTAATTAATAGAAATCCATAAAATTTGAACCACTCTGATAAATAGAATAATTAGTTAATTAATTTCCCCGTTATATATTAAAAATTAAAAATTTCCCAAAATAATATTTTCTTAATATATCTAAATCTCCTAGCTCTTGCCAAATGATGTCATACAATAAGATTTAAAAAAGCTCGTCACAACACACAAATGATATTTATTCATGAACAACTTGTTTATATTTATCACAACATATCTAAATCTAATTTAAATAAATAAATTACAAATTGATTTTTTTAGTTATAAATTTTTTAACCAAATGGCGTAGCTACCGCCCCAGCAGGGGGCACAACCCCTCGAAGGGTATTGTCTTGAGTTAATATATTTTTCTCCTCTAGGTGAGGACGAAAGACACTCAATGCCTTTGCATATTCAAAAGTAACCTGCTTATAATTGGAAAAATATCGGGGCGCCGCGTATTACGCTAGTACTCTAATAATGTGATTGATGTATTGTCATTCGAAATATTTTTTAGCCTGGATTCAAAATTAAAATAGTTTATTTTTAATTGTAAATAATTGAAAATTAAATAAATCAGAAAGTTCTAGAATTTATTTATATATTTAAAATAATTTATGTTTACGCAGGACCGGTTGAGATGACGACTTCTTGGGCCCCAAACTGAAGCCCTTCATTCTAGTGTTTTTTAAATTTTTACACGGGAAAATAATATATAAAGAGGGGCTCAAGTTCGAAAACATAAAATTTCGAGATGGGAAAAAGGTGAAAAAATAATTATTCTTAAGGCCGAGCTATTACTTTTTATCCTAGGGACTTCAGCCGGCCCTGTGTCTTCTAACTAAATATATATATTTTCTTTCTATATATCATATATATAAATATCATTTTTCTCTATTACTGTTTAATAAATTCTAAATAATTTGCAAAGCGGAATGTAATCATCAAGTCCGTATTGCTATATCTAAATTATGATTCGTCCAATTTTTTAATTGAAATTTATAATTTAATAAGAAATAATTATTTTAGATTTTGTTATAAAGAAAATTTTTTGCAATAAGCTAGTCGTTATAGATTGTTTTTAATTTTTTTTTCCATAAAATGGTTTTTAATGCGAAAAGTATCTGACTATACTTATTTGTTAGGGAAGTTATTATTTAAAATTTAAAAAAAAATAAATATTTATTATTCAGAATTTTCAAATTTTTTTAATATTTATAAAAATGTAATTAAAAAATATTTCAATAAACTTTAATAATTTATTTTTCTTTATTAGATTTCTTAATATTTAACCCATTTCCAGAGTCGGATGACTAATAATTAAGACCGTTTTCTGGAAAATATATATATATATTCCTTAAAAATATTTATATCAATTTTAATAATGAGATATAAATCCCGCAGGATAGTAATATATGATTCTGTAAAAAAATTTATCTTTCCAGATTTGATAATGGCATGGGGTAACTCATAGTGACCATAGTAGGTGATGACTACAGAAAAAGTACTATGCTCTAGCTTTTTTAGGGTTTCTGAGAAATTTTTTAATACTTAAAATCTGTAATTTTGGGATTGATTAATTAATGATGAAACTTTTAAAATAAGTAATTATATTATACGAATCAAAATTTTATATATTGCATATTCTAAAATTTATAATTTTTTAGCTTTGGGAATTCCCATTCCTAGGGTCTCCAAGGAAAACCCTATATTAATTCTACAAAATGCACTAGACATCTTTTGATTCCCACACTTATTTGTCATAACACCACTCTTTTCAAAAAATTTTCCACGCCCTGAGAGGACTTTATAATATGATAGATTATTTACCCTATAATAAATGTATATTCCTTTATGTAAATATCACTAAATTAAAATATTACAAGAAATACAAATTTTTATGGCGACGCGTCTGGAAGCTTTTTGTTAAAATCGGTCAAGTTCAATGGCGGATTTATCCGTCCTGAGGCCTCAGGCAGAGAAATTTTTGGGGTCTATAAAAATATTTTTCATCTTGCCTAAGGTAAGAGATTTCTATGAATTGCTTTTTTTAATACTAAAATTTATAAAATATATGCAAGTAAAAAATAGGTGACAAAAATGTTACTAGACTTTCCTATAATACGGTTATTAATTAAAAGGTATAAAATATTTTTTCAAATAAAAATGGTTTAAAATGACATATACATGTAGAAAGCAACTTTATTTTGATAACATCAAAAGTTGAGTATATTTTATGATTTTTTCAAGTTTGAGCTTTACTCCTGTATATATAACATTTTGTTTTAGTTGGTCCAGCCGTTCAACCTTTGAGGAAATTTCGATTTAGAAAAAAAGATTGCTTGACTTTCCTAAATACATAAAATAAAATTTTTAATAAAATATTTTTTTATGAGTATATATTTTTGCTGATGGATCCCTTGGTCCCAGGGAGTCGAGTCCCGGATCTCCAGTCTATTGCAACAGACCACCGGACGCTCGTCACCCCAGCAAAAAACTCACACCCCAATATACGCAGTATACAGATTTAATGTAAAAGTTAGTTCAAAGTGAAAAATCTTTGAAAAAAAATTTTTCACTTAGCCAGCAAGGTGACCGACATCTTAGTCTTCTCTAAAGCCCTAATGTAAGGAGCAGAAACCCTTTCAAAGGCTTACCGGGTATATTTAAGATAAAAGGTTGTTCGAGATCTATTCGATTCATATGAATCAGATATAAATAAAATAAAATGCTTTCAGTTATAATAAGAAAACCAGATAAAGAAAAAGTTAATAGTGACTAAGGAGTTAATTTCACTTACTCCTGGTGATGCTTTCGCAGATTCTTGCTCTGTTATAATGTTGAAAATACCCATAGATACTGAAAAAAAGAAAGTTTATTGTTAATGTGATGTTACAAAGAAGGATCAATAAGAAATAAAATTTTTTACATTTTTATCCTCCGTTATGGAAGGGGATGTCAAGGAAAAATACTGAATATAAAAGAGCTCAAACAAAAAAGTAGGGAAATTTGGGACGTTTGAGCAAAAAGAATTAAAATGAAAAATGTGGGAAAAACTTTATCCCTTCCATAAGGGGGACATCATACTACCCTATAAAAACGGTACGTTTGCTGAATATATATTGATTGATATTATTATTCTTCTATTATTATTTATCAACTTACAAATATAAAACAGAACAGGTTAGTCGACAAATAGATTTTTTTTTTTTGAAGGAAGATAAATTTTCAAAGGTATTAATATAATAAGGTTGTTTCAAAAGTTTTGTCGGTTTTAATGTGATGTGTTTTTGTAGTTTCATATCTCAATAAATATTTATTCTAC
>JAAAKE020152792.1:0-31097 GCA_010014785.2 Anisolabis maritima
TAGTCAATCGTCATTTTTCCTTTGAATCAAATCGGCTAGAGTACTGATATACTTTATTAGTTTTTTCGATTTTCTCAAAATTCAATTTGGATTAAAATTTTTAAAACAATTATTTATTAGATGATCTATGAAAAGTACTAATCGTTATCCACTTCAAAATAGTATATAGTTCACTTTACTCTTGTATGTTTTTAGGTTTTTTTTTTTTTGAGAAGCTATAAACACAAAAATCATTAAAAGAATTTTTTAATTTAATTATGGTATTAATTATTATTTGAAATTTTTTTTAGATTGCACTTCTTTATTAAAAGATTTGGATAGTTTACCAATTTTTACATTTTCCCTTACCTATATATGAAATATATAGTGAGAAAGTATTGTGATCGCCAAAAAAGATTTCAACGGAAATACACATTTTGAAGTCCTCTGAGTCTAAAAAAAAAGGGTCTCGCAAAAAGATCTGTGTGTGTGTGAACAAGATATCTCAAAAACGAAATAAGAGAAAGTACGAGGCTTAATTTATATATAATATAAACTAGGTACCGTCATCGCTTGCATCTCGTTTATTAAAGTTGTTTCCATTTAAGAAATTTTCTCCTAAACCTATTTTAATTATTCGGTTGTTGACATATGATTTTTAATAAATACCGAATAATAGTGATCTTTATTTTACTTACTAAAAGTTAGTGCATGAATTTTTAATTATAATATAATATATTATTAAATTAAATGAATTTTAATATATAAAATAGTAACTAGCTGATTATTTTTCAAGGTGTTTGTTCTTTAGAAATTATTTCTTCCATAGTTAATTACTTGCAAATGCAAATCTTCATTTCTGTTTTTTTTTTTTTTTTTTCTTATGCATGGTTACATCATATTATTCTTTATTCTAAAAAAATCATGAAAATCATCCTAGTTTATTATTCACTAGTTAATTAATTAATATTTATTAACCAAGTTTCTTTTAAAAATCAATCGCTTTTTTTTTTTTTTTTTTTTAGTAAAAACCGGAAGTATTTATTTAACATTTTACCTATATTTGATAATTAACAAAAATTTTCATTTGCGATTAAATTCTGTACATATCTCTCAAGTACGCCTTATCTTAAAAATAAGATATGCGTAGTTAAATAAAATTGCTCTTCATTGTGCAATGAACATGCAGCTAATTATAAAAAAAAGGTGTATGCATCGGATTGCATCTTTAAAAAAAAATCTTATCTTTTTAATATAAAAAAGATTAATTAGAAGTGGAAACAAGGAAATTGTATTTAATAATATTTGCTGTTGACGGAATACATTTCGGAATTTGTACTTATTTTCAAGGTCAAACATTTTTCTTTAATTATATTTGTTTAAAAAATATATTGATTGTAATATGTAATATTATACTCTATTTAAATATTCTTTAGTATTAAGAGTGGATACATGGAGTAGTGGGGACCAACAATCAGACGCTAGTCTAAGTACCAAGGTTGCCATATTTTCATCATTGTTAACTCTGACAACACTGCAGCCGACTGCCCTGCCCCTCAGCTTAGTGTCCATTATTAAAGAAAATTTTAAAATGAATATAATCACTTATTATCAAAATTTAGATTTATTTTATTTCTATAATGTGCCTTTAATGCCTTTCATTGTGTATAATTTTTTTTTTTTTTGTGAATAATCCGCCCTCGTTCGGTTTTTGTTTTCTCGAACTGTGAAGTCATGTTCCAAAAATTCTCTAATTTCAAAACAGTTTCTATTATTAGAAATTTTTTAAAATTTAATTTTCAGAAACTTATTTTAAGTAAATTTCTAAAATAATAAAATTATGAACAAAAACTAAAAAAAAAAAAAAATCACAAGGATAAAACACTCACCATGGGTTTATATATTTTGAATTATTAAACAGATATACAAAATGGATCAAATTTTGGGTTAATTGGAAAAAAGGTGAAGTTGACACAAGTTCACAGTCGTAACTAATAATTTGATCCTATGAAATTGCTCTCCCAACTTTTTTCTTCTCCAAATTTTATTACTCTTTTTTTTTTGAGGTATAAACGGTTCTATCTCGATTTCACCAAATGAAAGTAAAAACCTATAAAATACTTTTTGGCCTTTCAACATTTTAATTCATTTTCATTTATAGAGTTAAACCATGGGAATTTTTTAATTAGGTTTCTGCTAAAAAAACGTCTAATTGACCTAAAATCCAAATTAATTAAATTCCATCTATAAAAGACATATCCTCCTTGAGCAAATTGAATGATGACCTCTGATATATTACTTCCTCTAGACTTCCTTTGACAATTCTATATTATGATTTTTTTTTTTTTTTAAATAAAGAAAACTTTTGTGAGGGGAGAAAATTCTCTTTCTCCCAAATGACGTCACTGAGAGTAACAAAGGGTAAAACGGCTGGAGATGAAAGCTTCTAATTTAATCTATTCCTAAACTGTTGTTGATTAAATCTACTTTCTGAGAAAAACAGACATACACATAGAGTTCAACTGAAATGGGTTGTTTATCCTTTAGCCTGAAATGTCAAGATCTCATGAAATTGCGAACTATGATTTTGCATTAATTCTTAAGCCTAATATTTTTTCTTTTTCTTTTTTTTTAAGTCTTTTCGCCATCTGAGGCCATATAAACATTAAATAATATATAATATATTATCCTGGCATTTATATCAATTGGCATCGAATAAATTTTCATCGGATTGTCTGGGATCCGAACCAACACCCCTTGTCTTAGCTATTAACAATGTCAATATCTTTATTTCTCGGTCACGGGGGGGAGGGGGGGTGGAGCTTAAATTATGAATCAAACTTTCACTTCAATTGTGGACTTTTTTTTAGGTTATTCCTATTCATTATGATTTAATTAAAAAATAATTAGAATGTTAATATTAAAATTTATTTGCATAAAATATTTATAAAACGAAGATCAATTGGACTATTAATATTTCTCTCCTCCTCTCCCTTCGAGTATTTATTTTTAGAGTCGTACACAATTTCATTGCTTGTATGAATGTGTTATGTGTTTTTAGATCGATCCTATACGAGGAAAAGCGAAATATATAAATAGTCTATACAGTTGAATTGTCTGTGTTGGTTGGCCCTAAAGGCATCAGGAAATGTTTGTTATTTAATCCTATTAAATCCAATTGCGTAGCTGCAGCCCCCTTTTCGAGATTTTCAACCACGGATGATCGGATTGGAAAATTATTCTGTTCCATTTCAATCAGGGGCTTTTTTTAAATTTATCGTAAAATTTTTTTAGAAAGGTAATAATGATTGGGAATTGCAGCCTTTATTAATCTTTAACTATTATTTATTTTTATAAAATACAACTTTTCGGAGTAGGTACAATTTAGATACAAATAGTCAATCATATATATAGAGATTTTTACATGAAATGAGAATCAAAATGGCGGTCATGCCAAGATCACTACGCCATCTAGACTACACGATTGTGACGTCCCAACAATCAATTTAATTCAAATTCTTAAACAATGTTTGTTGATTATTTAACTAAACGTTTTCAATTATTATTTTATTTTTTTTAAATAATAATAAAGAACTTTAACTGTTGAAAAATTAACTAATAATAACTTATAAAGTTCATTTATTCATTTAAATTACAACTTAGTTGCTTTGATCCATAAACAAAATATTTTAGTATTTCCTCGCTACTGAGTCATTTTCCTTCTTTAATATATTCAGGAAATATTTATTCATTTAAATTGTTCTAAAGAAAGGAAGGAAGACTTAAGATATAAATAACTAAAACATTAAATTGATTTAATGAGCAGTGGAGTTGTTTATTTGATTATAAAAAAAAGATGAAATTCTTCACAGGATCTAAATTAAACAGATCACATGTCATTTGATCAGTAGTATAGTGACATTCTACGAGTTCTTAGTTTATTTTATTTTTTACTTTGTTTTTTAGAAAGAGTTATTACTTAAGAAATTTTATATAGAGATGTTCCTTGTCCTGGTGACGGTAACTTTACCCTTTGTCGGTTTCTATAAAAACGAGTAAAAAATATATTCATTAAAAACTTATTTATTATTTATTCCACTATTCACCCACGCCCATTGATAAATTTGTCTCTGATCTTTTTTTTTTTTTTTTTTATTGAAATCTAATAAAATTTCATAGGTTCTTAGTATTTGATATAAAATAGAATTCTTTTGAATTGACGTAGATAAGCTAGATTTTGACATATGATCTGTAGACGCCATCTGTGGAAAGGTTAGGGAAATAATCGCCTCCTCCGAATAAACACGCGGACCCCCACCACGGGACACATTTCCCGCCAATTTTTACGCCCGCACATACACACACACACACATTCTCTTGACTCACCCACGTACACAGACACACACGTTATATCTATATATACACCATAGTTTTATCGTTTCCCATACTAATACATTCGCGCAATGTTGCGCAATCTTCTTTACTAAAGTAGTTATTTCATGGTCAAAAGACACATAAAATTATAATATAATTCTGTCAAACAGTGCATTATACTCATAATTTAATTTGCTTTTTTTTTTCTCTCTTGGCATAGGATAATTTTTTATTTTTTAATTTTATTTCACACATATAAATAAATTTCTATGTTAAAAAAATGGTATTGGATATCAGAGAGCATTTTGTGACTTACGAGTTTATAGTCGAGGTATTAGAAGCTCATTACTTTGTGGAGTATGTGGATGATGAAGACGTAACCGGAACAAAGTCTGATATTTCTTTACTTGTTAATTTTTATATGGGAAAGATGTTTGAATATAGTTGATATTTCGAGGTCATAACTATACAATTCAAAAATTAAGGGCATTTTTATCGAGACCGACTATTATTGTAATTGATAGCCAATATAATTTAAATAATCGCTTGCCATCCAATGAGTCTTGGAACTTGAAGCGAGACCTCTACCCGGAGATAAGGCTTATTGTTGTTCTTCTTCATGTCAGACTCAGACACTCTGTTTATCCTCGCTTTTCCTGGCGTCGATCCTCTTTTAAAACAATTTTTCGAGATGAGTTGGTCGCGCCCCCTGGTCCTGAAGATGGGTGGCGTGCGACCCCGAATCGTCGGCACAGGCAAATAAAAATTTTCCTTAAGATTTTTCTTAATTCATTCCCTTAATCGTCTTATTTTATACATATTTATTTATTTATTTTGATATTCGATGGCCTCCCCCCCACATCTAAAACCCCTTGAGTGTTGATTGAGTTGCAGGCGCTGATTGATGTTGGATGACCATAAACCATTCAAGGCACCTGAGGTTTACATATAGGCTATATTACATTTTAAAAATAATATATTGTAGCAAATTCGAACGAAATTAGAAATTTTTCCTCAAAAAAAAAAAAAAAAAAATTATATACGTAAGAGATGTTTCTAAAATTATTTTAGTATTTATTTATTTTTAATTCAGAAAATAAATTTTAACCTCCCTCTTCTTGAGAAACTAAAACATTAAAATTTCTTTTTTCTTTTAATTGAAACGCAAAAAGTTACACAAATAAAGTGAATTAAGACGTTCTTTCCTAATTTGAATATGTCAGATTTTTTAATTAATTACCGATAGTATTTTAATGTTGGTTATTATTCTTGGCCGGAATTTTGTTGATCCGTTCGACATTTGATGCAAACATGCCTCTTGGGCGCACCTTGGCCAAATGCCCTCCTGTTGTGATCGTTTATATTCACTCGTAATCGTTGGTAAACACCTCAAACGATTGTATTCTTTATTCTAAAAAAAAATAACTTGAATTTACTTTAAAAAAAAAAAAAAAACTGGTTCTTTTTTTAGTATAACTACTATAAATATTTGGGTAACATATATTTTGAGGATTGAAATAACAAAAACACAGACAAGTTTTTGTTGGTCAGGGTCAAGTATTTATTTACTACAAAATGAATAAAATTAGTTTTTTTTTTTTTTTTTACTATTAATCTTAGGGTTAGGAATTTTAGACTTAAAAAAATTTTACTCCAAACTTCCATCATAATTATTTTTTCGGCATGTGAGGCCATTGAATCTCCGTCTATCATTTAAATTCAAATTGGTAGACGCAAATATAAATTTTATCGCTTATAACGGGAGGCATCATGAAACAAGACCTCTGACCCTAAGTTAGGGTTAATGAAAATAAATAAATTATATTTGCTTCTACCAATTGTTTTAAATAATTGAGGGGGACTCACATGCCGAAAAAGACTTAAAATTGATTATGATAGAAGTTTCGAATTTTTGGAGTAAAATTTTACCGTTCATAAATTTTTTTTTTTTTTTTTCATTAATCATACAATTTTAAAATTTCCAGCCCTAACATTAATAGTAAAAAAAAAAAAAAAACGTTCTATAATTGTATTATATTTTGTAGTAAATAAATACTTGACCCTCGTCTGTGTGTTTTTGTTATTTAATTAAAACGTTTAAATTAAAGAAAGTTTGTTAAATAAAAAAATAATAAAAAAAAAAGCAAAAAATCCTTTTTCAAAAATCCCACAAAACAATGTCCTTCATATTAATTTTAAGAATTTTTTTTTTTAATCCTCAATTCATAAAAGTTTGTTTATCGATGGAACGAGCAACTCCTCTGTTTATTAATAATTTGCTTATATTGATGGTATAATATTATTATTATTAGTTATTATAGTATAATATAATCTATCTCGTATATATATTAATAACGATGTATCCATCCGTCTGTCTATCTGTCCGTCACGGAAATTAACTAGTTATTTTTAAATTGACCTCAACATCATTATCGATCGCACTTCAAATATTATTATGTAGAATGTTCTTTAATTAATTGTTTAAATATATATGTATATATATTTTTACTTTTTTGAAAATATTACCTAATTAAAACAAATAAGCGAAGCATGAAGAGGACGATGCTCTTCGTTAAAAGAAAGTCGTTTGGTGTAATTATTGCGATCTATCTATATATTTATATTTCGTTTTCGAAGAAATGTGCTATTATTTATGGATGTAAATAATATTTCGAATTTATTTAAATATAAAATTAAAATGCCCGTTGATTATATAATCAAATAATTATAAATATTAAATATTTATTATAGCTAGATGCGTAAAAAAAAAATGCTCGCTGCACCAGGATTCGAACCCGGGATGTTCAAATTTCCAGTCTGATGCTCTACCCATAAAATTAACGGCACTGTTCATACAGTCAGGCTTTTTTATTTTGGCTCGAATCTTTAGCTTAGCTAGGTTTTCGAAAGCCTTAGCAGAATGACAATAAGAAAAATAAATTCAGATGTAACAATCGAATAAAAAATGTTAAATAACGCTTCTTATAGTAATTATTTATAATTATAATATAAATATATTAATAATATAATATTAATAATTATAATATAAGGAGCTGGCTCATCTGTATTAATTAAATTTTATTTATTTAATTAATAAAAAATATATAAATATGGCTACATAAATTACAAAAAAAAAATCGGAAATTCGAAGTTCGCGGGTTCGAATCCCGGGTCGGCGATTTTTTTTTTTTTTACTCATTCAGCCTATAATAAATAGTTTATACAATTTTAATTTTTTTAAATTATTATCAGGCCCGCCCTTAGCACTTTTGTTATTGTGAAATTTTATCGTCTCCCCAATTTTATCACGTTAATATATATATAGGTAAAAATACATTTTAATTATTATCCACTATGGAAAATAATTTTAGTAAATGGAACATGACTAACACTTAGTTCACATTTAATTTAAATAATAATTACGCAAGAAACTCTTGTTTATTGACTTTTTGATATTTTTAGTCGTTGAAAAAAGGCTCTTTATCTTTATTCTTTTATTTAAAAATGCATTCGAAAGAGAAAAAATATTTTTACATAACATTGTCCATTATATATATATATATATATGCTAATTCTAATAAAAGCGTGTGGGGAGTTCATTTTATTTAATTTTTATAAATCTCAATAGGCGCTCCCCACGATCTTATTTTAATTAGCCAAATGTATTGAACAAAAGGGAAGAAATAAAATAAAGTCCATTTTTTTTTTTTTTTTAAATTTTCTAACTAAATTGTCTTTGGTCAAAGTGAGGGGAACGACTTGTTCGTCAGAGATCGAAGAAGCTACCAGATGTCCGAAAGGGCATATTGTAACAATGGGGGAAGGAGCAGCCAGCCAGGTGTGAAGCCTCTATTTAAATCAAACAAGCCTTTAATTACCCTTCTGGACTGAGGATGATTTGCAGTTGAAACCTCTCTCTAGAAGGGCAGTAAAAAAGAGAATTTAGGATTTTGTTTTATTTCTTCTTCTTAAAAATTTTTTCAATATTTTTAAATAAAATATATTGAACAAATTTATGAAAAATGTATTTTTCTCTTTGTAGGTCATTTTTAAATATTTAATTTTAAGTCACGCCCTATTATTTATTGTGTGAATTAAGAGGAATAACTTTTCCTTAGGTGTTAGGAGATCAAGATTTCAATTAATTAGTAGCCAATATTATTTAAATAAATTTTATCGCTCAGGACGGGAGGCGAATCACTGACCTTTGGAATGTGAAGCGAGACTTCTACCTTTGCTTAAAGGTCAAGGGTGCCAATTAAAAAAATTAAATTGTTTTTGCGATTTGATGTTGTATGGTCAGTTCATTTTTAAAATATAGAAGATATTAACAAATGGATTCTAATCTTTCGAAATATTTTCTTTGTAACGGATTACGACAACTGTAAGCTACGAGTTTAATTTTTATAACACTTTATCCATGCAAATTAATGAATGAATCAAATAAATTAACTCCAAGGATATTATTGATAAATACTCTCACTTTTGTATTTCTCCTATTAATTAATTAACGTCGCTTGATCTCTACATAATAAATTCGATTTCCATTCCTTGATTTGAAAGCTCTTCTGTGGCTCCGTGTCTAGGCTTCTGCCAGATGGCGGCGAGATTTTGGACTCGAAGGGCGCAGCTGGTCGACGGCTCATTAAAGTTCAATTTAAATAATTAAAAAAAAAAAAAAAAAAAAAAAAAGGATTGAATATTTTATTCTACCAAATCACAAAAAAAAAAAAAGATTTTAAATCCATTTTCGCACCTGTTGTTGTAACAAATCTAACCCAAGGCTAAGGTGAGGAATAGCGACCATTTGTTTATATTTATTTCAAAAAAAAAAAAAATAATAATAAATTGTAACATCATTTGTCAAATGAAATCGATTTAATAATTGTTTTTTAATTAACGTTTTCTCCTCATCGGGAATTATATTGTACTTGATGCTTTTAAAAATTTTGAATTCCCTAACCTGGTCGAATAAAAAATACGAAAAGACGCACTCTTTGGGAACCCCTGGGTTTAACAGATCAATTTTATTTACACGTGTTGGTGATATTAGTTACTGCAAAACCAATTGAGATGGTCAGTTGGTTTTGCAGTAATATTAAAGTCTTTCGGCAATTTAGACTCCATTCTTATTTATTTATATTAATTGGCAATCAATATAATATAAATAAATTTTTGTCGTTCATAACGGGAAGCGAACAACTGACCTTTGGGAGCCCTTTCTCAGCAAGGGTCAGGATTTGCTACGGGTTTGTTTATTATTAATTAAATATATTGTGCCGAGCCTGTTTAGAGAATAAGAGATATTTTTTTTGTTTTTATAACAAGTTCTTGTTATTAATTTGATATATAAAATAAAAGGGGCGAGATAGTTATTGAATTCTCCAAGAGAGAGCAGCACTATTCAGCAATCAATTTTTATTCAAGCTCTAAAAGTTGAACAAACAAGTTTTTCTTTCGGAATGTCTGCTTGCATGATCTTGGAATTTAATTTGAAATCTAATATTTTTATATACTAAAAAAAAAAACCCACGCAGCCGAATAATTGAAAATTCGGAGGATTGAGGTCTGGGTATTTTTAAATATTTTTTTAATAAAAAAAATTAATTAATAGGTGTTTATAAAATATTTCTTGACATATACTTCAAAAGTAATATAAAATGGACAAAATTCTTCTCCAGTATCTTCTTTCGTGATAAAAAAAATTGGAATATTACTTTCCCCACCACTTTGACATTATAGAGATTTGTGTGTGTGCCACTTCTGACTTAGGGGTACTAGGAAATATTTGATAGCAATATATATATGCCTTTCTTCTTTATTCTAGAGAGCTATGGTACTGAGCTCTAAAAATATTGGAAATTGATATTCCCTACTCTCAAGTCTTTTTGCTAAAAAAATACTTCCAACTCTACTCATATCAAAGAATTTTAATATCTTCTTAGGCTCTTCTATAAATTTGTAAAGTTTTATCTTACTCCGATGGGATATTAAGCTAACAAAAAAGTTACACACATACGCGCATTAAGATTTTTTTTTATATTTTTGGTGCTCTTTAGGCTGTAAAAATTGGGGGCCTAAATTTTTCATTATTATAATACTTTCCCCTTACGTATAATAGTATGGGAAAGTAAAAAAAAAAATTATCATTTGATATATTTAAAATAAAAGTTAAATATAAATTTTTTTCTGTACATTTTATACTTTTTTGTTATATTAATTATTTATAGAAAAAAAAAAATCAAAAATGATAACATGGTTATCATGGTTAGTCTCCAAATTAATATTTATGCACTATTATAATTCGAAAATGTTTATCATGACAGGCTGCTGATTGGCTATTGAGTGTCACGTCATGATGACGTTGCAATCATAGACTGCAGACTGAGTTTGACATTTATTTCTAAAAGTGAGGTTAGGTTAACTAAAATAATAATAATAAAAAGAGAAAATATATATCGGAAATACCCAGGATTAAATTGATTTTTTTTTACTTAAACTATAAGTAAAAAAAAATCAATTTAATCCTGGGTTTTGGGTATTTTTATAAAGTATTATCTCTGCCTACCAAAACGACTTATAAAAAAAAACGCAGAATATTGCACTTCACTGATGGAGGCCAACAAATAGAATTTAAATAATACCTAGTTAGAAAATAATTCCATAAGTTGATAAATTTTGTTTCTTTTTGTATATTTTATATATTATGAAGAGAGAATGTTTATTTTAATTCCTTGTGTACCCTTTGGAGAAGATTTCTACAACTTGTTCCTAGATTAGTGTACAGGTGGTTGCGTGTGTGTGAGAGTTAGAGCCCATGTGGCCCGAAGAACTCCCGAGGAGGCAGCTGCAGGACGACAGGTGCAGGGCAGGTGCCGATGCACCCGCTCTTAATTATTCTTATTTATTTTTAAAGGGGGAATGCACTCTCGCATCATCTTGTCTAATCAAAAAAAATATAAACAACTTCTTAGAATAGATTCAACCTGATTTTCATATTTAAAAGGGAAAGAAAGAAAAAAAGATATTTTCATATACCTATTATATAAGAAGACATAATAACCCAAATATCCTCACTCTATAAAAAAATAAATAAATTTTAATTTTAATGTACTTAAAGAAGTATACGTCGTAGCAAGGTGGTGTTTTGGTCAGGAAGATTTTTTTCATTAGATAAAATTATACGTAATGCTTGTTGATGGTTTTAGGATGAAAAGAAAGTACACTAACCTTGGTTGTGATAACACTGATTTTATTACACTCTTACAAATCGTGCTTTCTTCAAATCTTAGAAATGTTAAAAATTATTTACTCACAAAAAATTTCCTTTTAGTACCATATCACAAACATACAAAGCTCGGAGAATATTCTTTCTCAAAATAAAAATTTATTATACAGAAGTTTTGGAATATGCTTCTTGGAGGAGGTAACCTAAAAATGTCAACAAACCTTTTTCTTTAACTAGACCTTTTATGCGAACTTGGGCGATTATAAATAGGTGGCAACAAAATTTCATTAATTTACAATTTCAATTTAACTGTGGTTTATTTGTATTAGATATAATATGTTGTCTTCTTCAGATACAAATCACAAAGAGTCATATCTAAAGATCTATAATCTGAAGTGAAGCGGGAAAGAAGATGGCCGCCAGACTACGATCTCAGCACCATCTGTGGTGCCATTATCATAGAATTAGTGGTTGAAACGTTGCATTGCACCGAGAATAAACAATTTAACCGAAAATGATTTTAGCTTTTGGATGTTCAATCTTTAAACATAGGGGCGAGCGTTGTCGTGAAGTGGTATTTTTTTTTTTTTTTTTTTTTTTTTTTGTTTGTAAACAATAAACTAATTCATAGGGAAAAGAAACACGTAAATAACAATAAATAACATTTCATGCGTTACAACCCAGTATATAATGATATATAATGTTAATATCCATACAAGCTTTTTTGGAAATAATTTATTCAATCTTAATAGCATATAGGTCATCGAGGAATGTTTTAATAAATAGAATTTTGAAAATGTCAATATCAGTTTTACTTTTCGAGAAAATTAGTTTGGACAACCTTATTTATAATAAACCCTGAGGGCAAATACCACTCAATTAAAAAATCTTTATTTGATGGTAATTTGAGAATGTCGAAATCTGATTTAGTTTTCGAGAATATCACTTAGAACAACCTTATTTATGCTGGATCATGTGTTCTTAAGGTCGAATATCATTCATTTAAAGAATCTTTGTTTTATAATGACTTGAGCATGTCCAAATCTGTTTGAGTTTTCAAGAAAATGACTTTGGACAACCTTAATTAATTAGATCACTTGATCTTGAGTTGTGTATATCACTCAATAAAAGAAGCTTTATTAGATGGTAGTTTGAACATGTCGAAATCTATTTCAGTTTTCCAGGAAATTCCTCTATCATATGAATATCAGCCAATAGGAGAATCTGTTTCTTGTCATATAACCTATTACTTATTGGGGCAAATAAAAAAAATGCGAAATTATGTAAATCTTGTAAATTATTCTTTTATTCCCTATACTCCAAAAACCTTGCTAGTCGACATATCGCTATTTTACTATCTTATTATAGTTCAAATCAATAGCAACAAAGTAAGATGGAATCCACACTTTGATCTCTTTTAGGATCTTAAATTCCATGATCAAAGCACTCATATTTATAAAATGTTATTATCGATATATCCTTGGAAATAATTAACTCAATCTTAATGGCGAATATGCATGAGCGAGTAACGTTCTAATAGTTTAAAAACGTAGAACTCGATTTTAGTTTTCGAGAAAATGACTTTGGACAACGATATCTAAGGATCAAGAGACTTTGAAGGTGACTATCTCTTAATTAAAGAAACTTTTTTTGATGGTAGCTTGAACTTGTTGAAACCTATTTCAGTTTTCAAAGAAATGTCTCTGAACAAGATTTATTTATTTATGATCGTTCATGTGACCTTAAATATGCTTATCAGTCAATTCAAGAATCTGTTTCTTGTCATACAATCTATTCCTAATCTGGGTGTAGATTTTACATAGAAGTTTGGCGTTAGAGTGGAGTAAAGCTTGGCCTAATCGAATAACTTTACTGTTTACAAATATATCCTTGATCTTTACTTGATAATTGAATTTCTAAATGAATAATTTATTTCCAATTTTATTCTTTCAATTATTATTCCTTCAATCTAAGTCTATTTAATAGACTTGTTTATAATAATAATAAAAAATGAATAAATTAATAATTAAATCCGAAAAAAATGAGTTTTTTTTATGTTTTTATGATCTCTAACAACGCGATCACGGTTCTGGTCACTTTGGTCAAGGAAATGGAGATTTCTTCGCCTAATTTAGAAAACAATTTAACGATTTTTTTTTCTAATTTATAAGGAAAGTGAGGATGTAATATATTTTCATGAACTTCATCACTTGGGTTGATGTAATTATAACATTAAATTATACATAACATTTTTTGAATTTTCATTGTTTGTATTATTAGATTAATGACTTGATTAATGTTTTGTTTTTTTTTTTTTTATTTGGTAATTAAATATTGTAAATTAAAAGATTATATGGATGTATTTTGTAAAGAAATATAGAGATGAATTTAATTATATTTTTAAGGATTTAAGTAAACTCAAAGACGCCACTAAGGGCTCAAGTTACCGCTTTAAGAGCGGCTCTCAACTAAGAACACGCCCAAAATAGAACACACCTTTGAAAAATCAACCCAGCCGATGTAGTATTTATCCAAAAACTCAAAATATCTCATAAACTTTATCGAAATAATACTCATATTAATTGTTGGTTGTTTTGTATTATGTAATTTATAAATTTGTATTTGTGTTTGATTGGACCTAGCCACCGAGGACTTGTGCCTCTACGCAGGTCGTAAATAAATTTATTTATTATTTTTTTATTTATTTATTTATTTATACAAAATTAATCTAATCATAATTCTGAACAACTTTGAATATAGGCATTATTTTGCTAAATTTAATAGTTTATGAGATATTTTGATTTTTTTTCGATTCGAACTTCAAATGAAGTATCATTTCGGTCCGTTCGATTGTTGCCAAGAATTGATGTTGACTTTTGTTCTTAATTAAAAGTAGATATATCAAATTTTGTTTCAAAGCGTAGGGTTTTTGTCAATATCATGCATGCTAGCCGTTAAACAGCCCTGCGAAGTTGGTTGACTAACTACAGGCTTCATTCTCTTGTACAGTGGGAGGCAAAAGTTTTTTCCTTTATATTTTTTATTGTTTCAGAACATTTTTTGTTTATTGATTCTGTGAACTTTATATATATTTATTAAGTTCGCAGCATTTCGAACTTCATCGCTCATTGAAAATGTTTTAAACTCTTTTTATGCCAAAAAGTCGAAATTTGGACCGATTTTGGGGCATAATCAAAAATATAATTAAAAGTAAATAGATAAATCATCAAAATAATAATTTAGTAGATAAGTTTTTTAAGTAACAGGATTAGGCTGGAAGTAGTTGATTAGACAGGTGTCTTTGGATTGAGGCCCATATCAGATGAGACGAGTAACACTGAGCTAAGAGACCAGAGTCACTGAGTCACTGGCTGAGAAGCTAAGGGTCAGGGTCAGTTCCAGGATCAGGGTCAGGGCAGGTGGTCGCCTCCTAGCAGCTGCTCATCTCATGACCTGCCACAAAAAAAACCTCTATATATACTCATAATTGGATATTATAAAAAAAGATAATGGGACTCGGCAAGATAACCTACCGCCCCGGTTAAGTCCTTTCTTAACCTCGCGCTTGATGTGGCCACCATAATATTAAATTTATCTTTTTTTTATTATTATTCCGAGTTTTTACACAGACTATTATAAGGGCTTTACCCTATCCTGTGGCTCAAAAGTTAAGAGTTAGAGTTGAAAATTTATTTAAATCAATTCGATACCAATTGGTATATATAGGTATAAATATACCTGGATAACTAGTATCGTAATAAATATATATGTGTGTATTTAAAATCTATATGATCCAAGATCCCGAAAACAAAAAAAAAAAAATAATAATAAGGGCGGATTTAATTTAATTTGAGCCCCGGATTGTTAAAAAAAATATGAATATATACGTCAAAATAAAGTCCCCCTTGCGTTTTCTATCTGTGATGTGATTATTTTATTGCTTTTTTGACATTTGAATCTAAAAAATACCTATATTTTTATTTAAACAATAAAATAACGCATATTCTTTTGAAACCTACTGTTGTTTAAGTTTTTTATTCGGGCCAAAACTAAAAGAACCTTGAGTAGGGGAAAGGAAGCCCTCCACCTTTTTTAACGTCAGCTTTATCTCTGATGAATTGAGCGAGTAAGTTGGACTGGAAGGAGTCATGTTAAAGATATGTTGCCCCCACTTGTTGGGTCTTCTTATATTGGCCCTAGCATAATTACAATATTTTAATCATGATAACTTATATTAATGTTTCTTTTCAGAAATTACCACAACTTGCCTCGCCTATTCGATTTGAATGGTATTAAGGAATTCCAGAATTTCATCACTAGACCTCAAAAGCATAATCATTTAAATGAAGCAGATTTCCAGGTGGCTCTCGAAGCTCTCAAGATGAACAACAAATCTACTTTTCGCAAACAATATCAATGGATAACTAATAAATTCATCTCACATGTTAATCCTAAAGTAAGTAAGGAAAAAAATTATAAGACTGTCCTATTCCAAGTAGTAAGAAGATAACTAATTAGCAACGATCAAAATATCATAAAATCTATATTTTAGCGAAATAATAAATATACAAAATTGTTCTATTCAACATTTTGAACAAGTTTTGTTTCAAAATTTTTTTTTCTAATTAGGTAACTCGTTGAGCGTAATGGTTAATTTAAGATGATTTTTCTTTGCTCTTCTACAAAGGAGAATCGGCGTTCCTAATTCCCCTCTCCAATTTTACCTTCGCAAGGATCTCCAACAGGCCTTCTAAACCGATAATGATCCTCTACGTTAACCTCCGAGGATCCCCATTCCGTACGTTGTTCTAGCTACCCCTTTTTGGTCTCTTTTTTTTTTAGATACAATAATAAAAATATTCCCCGATTGTGTGGAACGAATTATAAAGACCTAAAGGCTAAAATTTTTTTCAAACTAAATTTATTCAAAATTATTAATAGGACAATTTTGTATATGAGTATTATTTCTCTAAAGTTAAAGAAATATTTTTTTTTTGTTTTAACTTCAAATGAATCAGTGCTTCGGTTGGGTCGATAGATGCCAAAAGTTGATATTGTCTTTTGACTTTGATTAAAAACTTGTACCTTTGTTTGAAACCTTCAAGTTATCTATAGTTAAAATACTTCCAAAAGACTATTCATAGCGCATGCAATATTCTTCCCTCCATTTTCAAACTTCCTTCTTAAATAGAGTAATTTAATATTTGCAAAATAAATTAAGATTATTCATTAATCAAGAAGTTTGATATAAAATTTCACCAAGATTATTAAATACAGAAACATAATTACAATTTAGGTTAGGTTAGCAGTGGGAGAAGGGCTAGAATTCCTCTCCTCCTTTGACTCAAACTCCTCCCAAAATGTTCTTCTTTAAGTAGTTTAGCTATAGATTGTTGATCCTTCGAGGGCACAGTTGTATCTGATTCTTTGCTCACTGAGTATCTATATTTACTAATGTTTCATTTTTATTTTAATTTATTTAATTTAATTATTTGTCTCTCTGTTTTAGTTTCCTCTGCTTTTTAAATTTAACGGAAATAAGCCCTCCCAACCGCATTGGAATAAAAACATTGTGCAGCCGGCTGTTGAAATTCTGAAACTACTAGTCAAGAAAAGCCCAGAGTTTACTAAAGTTCGCTATGAACCTCTACCATTTAATATTGAATCATATTTTAATGTGGCAAACCAATGCATGTGTTCGGAGTGTCAACGGAAATTTTTTAGTTCATTGGGTTGGCAAGAATCGCTAAGACATCTAAAATAAATAACGCCATTCAAATTAGTTTTTTTTTTACTTCATAATTTTGCTCGTATTTATTATCATTATTAGAAATATTTATTAATTCAAAAAATAGTGGTGGTAAAATAATTGCAATTTTAATGTTTTATTTAATAATTAATTTCTCATTAACTCACATGGTTTTATTATATTATTTTGAATACTTATTAAATTTCTCTTAATTAATTATTAATTTTTCTAAAATTTAAAAAATATTAATTTATTATTTAACATAAACTAAAATATACAATCTTCTTTATTTATAAAATTTTCCAAGGTTTTGTTTTTTTTTTTTTTTGAATGGGATTTCTCTTCAAAGGTCTACTTTGTTTACATACATCGAAACAAAATTTTATTAATAACAAATTTTAATCTTGTATTATAAAAAAAATTAACTCTGGAAAGTTTATATCTAATAAATAATTTATTATTTTTTTTTTTTTTTTTCTTTAAAATTATTATAGCCCTGTTCCATGGGATTGAGATAAAGGTCTCGCTTCTTGTTGCAAAGGCCAGCGAAAAAAAATTTTTTTTTTATTTTATTGATTATAATTAATTTAAATAAATTAGGACGGAGACTAAATGGCTTTAGATGCTGCAAAAGACAAAAAAAAATTATAATCTAGATCAGGGTAGGGAATCTTTTTTTAAAAAGCTTTCAAAAATGTGGAAAGACCTCACTGTGTCTTCTATTCTATATATATATATTTAATAAGTAAATTTAAATCATACATTACATTTTATATCAATATAAATTTTAAATAACTTTCAAAATTATTATTTAATTGATAATTTCATCATTGTAAAGTGAAATAACAAATGTTAGTAGAAATATAATTAAGGCTGAAGAGAAGGCTGTAGGTTCCCACCCCTGGTCTAGGTGATTGGGAGAGTGGATGTAGCCACCTCAGAAAAAATCCCCCCTCCCGAACTTGGACTTTTTGTATTTTAATCTAAATATAACCAAGAATCTTAAGTGAGGGGATAAAGTACGTTGCCCCTAGGGATGTTGTGATCCCACAAAAGTATCGATTACAGTATAAAGGCGGCGTAAAAATAGTATCGTTACTTGGTATCGGTATCCTACGAAGAGCAAAAAAAAATAACAATAATGTCATAATGAAACAAAAAAAAACAACAAATAATTCAAAATGGCATGCCGTGATGTTAGCTCAACGGACTCCAAAAGACTACATATTTACAATCAACCGAAACGCCAAATAGCGAATTTTGTGATTTTCTACCGGACGATGGGACCTCAGTGAGGGGATTTGTTTTTTCCGTTCTTCATTCATTCTTATCTTTGAATGGAAAAAAAAGTATTTACTATTGGTATCGGTATCGAAGTATCGAGTATTAAAATAGTATCGAAACACTTATGTGCCCCGCCCCCCTGATCTTTGAATTATTTTCTATTCTCTATTAAAATGGTTTACTTTGTAATTGAACAATAATAACGAATAATATTTAATTGTCAGCATTGTCGTAACAATTCAAAAAATATTTGGGGAAGGGGGCTCATAATTTTTTACTTTATATACAGTATAGATATATTATCGCCCACAAAAGTAATTGGTCAAACAGTATCTTTTGTTTCGTCTTAATGGATAATTAGAACATGAAAACGGAAAATAGTAGATTTAATAATAAGTAAAACATTAAGACGAAGCAAAAGATACAATTTTTTTTTTTTTTATTAAAGCATATTGACTCTTAAAATTTTTTCTAAGACCAAGGGGGGATGGACTGAACCCGCAACCCCCCCCCCCTTTTTTTTCTACATCACTAATTGTCAGGGTAAAAATGTTGAATAATCATGGAATTCCCGAGAAATAAAATTACCCCCCTCTTCCCTTCCCAATCCATAACTTCACTTCGCTTAGAAATAGAAAATTTTATATTAATCACATCTTAAAATAAATAAACTTCATATTATTATTTATTAAATAATCATCATTCAATCATATTAGATTAAACATAGTGATACAAACTGCCAAATATTTTTTATAAAAATATTAAATAAATAACACATTTATAAACATAAATACACCATCGCATTAAAAAATTCCGCCAAGAATTATCATCGTCCGAAAAAAAAAATTTTTTAAACGTATACCATTAATATATAAAATTAGTAGTAATAATATATTTCATATATGCCTAAACTTTAGAAAAAAAATTTTTCAACTTATGTAAACCTAGCTCTAACTTATATATAACTTAGATATACTTGTATACCAGTAGCTTCCAACCACCGGTTCCGGATCGTAAAGAAATAACACTACACTTATCCTTCGATTATTGCGAGTCTCAGTTAGTGCGGTAAAGTTATTTTTCTCTAAGAATAAATGAATTCAAACATCTAGCATTTATTTTCTAAACAGGAACGTAATTTGCGATTTATAATATTTTCACATTTAATATAATATTTTGGGATGATTAATTATATTTTTTCACTTTAATTTTAGTATATTTTGTGCAGGATTAATTAAACGCATTAATCGAGGGGTAAAATTTAATTTCAAATTTTTAACATGTTTAACTTAGTACAAAAAATAATTTATATTTATATATATATATATATTTATTCATATTTTTACATTTGCTATTTTAAAGAATGGATGGATATTATTTATTTATTATTATCTTACCGATTTGCAAAAAAAAAAATTACGGTGGTCCGCAAACGAAAAAGGTTGGGAACTGCTTCTTCCATTTTTTTTTTTTTTTAATTTCTACTTGAATAATTATTTTATTCGCATATAAGAATAAAATTATGTAGTAAATTAAATATTAATGACGGTAGTTAACAATGGAGTGATGGGGATGGACATTGGCATCCACATAAAAGCCTCTGTGTCAGATAAAATTTATTCATTCATTTTCATTGTTTGTTATAAAAATTTGGAACCTTTTTTTAAATCAAAATTGATATGAATGTTTATCTTTTAAAAGAACTTTTTCCTAAAACTGTTTAGTGATGGATCTAAACATAAATAGCATAAATTTCTTTACAGGTCTAAGCAGCATTTGGGCCTTTATCGAAATAAGATTGTGAAATGTAGCTAATTTTTTCAGATATTTCATTCACTTTCAAGGCGCTCTAAATTAGGTCTAAATAAACGAATTCCTTCAGTTTTTGAACATATAATACTGAAAAATGTCAGCTTCCAAATGTATGACGTTTATTAAATGAGATTTGTTATTTTAAAGTCATCTAGCATAAAAAGGGCTCAATACACTTAATCTTATATATATTTTTGGTTATGCATTCTATTGTTAAGTTAGTAATTTACAATTTTTGATAGTTATTTAATGGAGAAGAAGATACAATCTACTCTTTTTTCAAACATGGATATATATTGGGTGTATAAGTATGATTTTTCGGAATTTTTGATAAAATAACATTGATTTGAAACATAACAAATCATTCTAACTATATTCAAAACATGCTCCATGGGAAGCTACAATCTTTGCCCATCTTTCAGGCAATAAACGGATATCGCGCTGGTGGTTTTGAAGCGATTTAGTTATGAAGTTAATTTTTTGATTGTACTTTGACTTGTACACCTAATAAATTTTATCCGTAACGTCATGTATTTCAAGAAATTTTATTTGACTGACTTTGACTATCCTTATCACTCCATTAAAATTAGGTTGTAATTTGTGATTTGTTTTAGATAAAAATATAGGCTTCAGCAAGCAGTTGTTATTTCCAAGATTTATTAAAAATTCTAATTAAGTACTGATATAAATATTAATTTTAGTCATATATAATAAACATCGATTTAATTATGGTGTTTCGAGATTCATTAAATTCATATGAAACAAAATTCAATCTCGAAAAAATATTTAACCTAATTTTAGTCATTTTGGTGTTATAATAAAAAATAAAGTTGTAAGTCAACAAAGAAAGAAGAAAGGCAATAGATTTTTTTCCTTGGTCTTATTTTTCCCCTTCCTATTTTTTGTACATCTTATATTTTTAATTCCCCAGCTTCAGGTCACAATCTCAGAAACTCAAGGGCTATACTATTTACCAAGTTATAAAGTATGTATATTAATACTTTTGTAAAATTTGTGTATTATTTGTTGATGAAAATATTTCCAATTTTTTATTTATAAAAGTTTATTTATAAAATAACAATGCCAATAAAAATTAATTTTATTTTCGATGACCTCTCTCAGATTATATACAGCTTCTTTAGGCTAACAAATTTTCCACATATCAATTATGGAATTTATTTTAATTACAAATATGTAATTTTCTTTTTCATGATTTAATTAATGTCAAGGTATCAAAAAAAAAAAACATGATTAAATTATGAGAAAATATATGCCATATTGATATTTGAAAAATTTGTTGTATTATGTATTATTAAGAGACTGATTATAGGTCGAAACTGGTCGTCGAAAATAAATTTTTTTTTAAATTTTTGATTATACTAGTATATTTTGGTGTTTATAAAAATAAAAACCAAACAATGAATATTTATATATTATAAAATTTACTTTTAATGAGTCAGCCTGCAGATAGAATATATATGAAGTTTTGCAAAGAATCTATTATGGACTGGGGTTGATGTCATTCCAATAACAGATTAATACACAAAGCATAGCATAGATTTTTATTCATTTATCAAAATATTTAATCTATAGCACCTCGCTAAGTAATATAATTTTGCAGGGAGCTTTCTTTTTTAGAGACCTTACAATTTTTTGGCATATAAGGGGAATAACATTTTCATTAGCTAACAGGTAAATGGGTTTTAAAATGATCTCCTCTGAAATAACGAAATTTTCCATTAGGTTTAAAAAATTTTAAAATAATTGAGATCCTCACGTACCAGTTTATTTTTTTTTACTAAAATTGAATATTTCTTGAAATAAATAATAAATGTTGTTATAAAATCTTACAAATGGCGGTCGGTCATTGTTTCCATTCCTTGCCGTTGATTTAAAGTGGCGGTCTGTGCATTCGCATTGTTACCGTATTGTATTTGTGCAATTTCAGTTTGTTGTATTTAATTTGTGATTTTTTATACTTAATGTCAAACTAAATAAATGTAATTATGTTACTAAGAAGAATTCTCTTTTTGAAAAAAAAAAACCCACCAGTTCAAAAGATTAATTGCCTCGGTTAGAAAAAAAGAATATAAGGTAAGTCTAGACATTACTTATAGGTTAGTTAGAAAAAATTGAAAGTATTTGATTAATCTACATATCATTATTTAAATATAGCAGGATATAATTACTTGCTGTCTATAGTTAGGCAAATGAGTCAGGGGTGTGGTCAAATGAGGATGGGAGGAGGTTCCCCCAGGTCACTTAAGGTTTAAGTTTATGAACTTTTTTGCGCTCTCTACTATCTCCCTCAAAAGTAATTA
Source organism: Anisolabis maritima (assembly GCA_010014785.2). NCBI lineage: Eukaryota > Metazoa > Arthropoda > Insecta > Dermaptera > Anisolabididae > Anisolabis > Anisolabis maritima. Next base: position 22,748 of record JAAAKE020152792.1, read on the forward strand.
GACAACCTGTATCTTTTTTTGTCTTAAGGGGTAATTAGAAGAGTTACATAAAATTAAAAATCATCAAATTTCATAATGTTTTTATTTATTATTTTCTAATTTCATATAGCTCTTTTAATTATTCATTAATCAAAGATACAGTTTGTCCAATTAATTTTGAGAGAGATAGATTATAAAATTACCTTAAAAATTTCGGAAAACTAATAAATTTTATGCTTGTTTTTTTAAAAAAAATGTGATATATTCAAATATTTCTTGCTAAATTTTATCCCTATTTAATATAAATAAATAAAAAAGAAAAATATTTCGATTAAAATAGATTTATTTTTAATTCCTACATATTAAAAAAACCTATTAATAATAAAAATATGTTATAAGTTAGATTTTAACAAACGAATTTGGTTTAATTCATCTTGATTTTCTTCTTCTTCTTCTTCTTCTTCTTCTTCACCTTCCTCTATTAATTCATCATCATAATCAAATTCTACACCTCCTTTACTAGCTCGGTGGTTGTATTTATAAAGTTTAGGATTTTGATCGCAGATTGTTTTATAAGCATAACATAATCTTCCATATTCTTCATTTGATAGTTGAAAGGGTCGGATTTTTGGATTTAGATCTGCCAAATTGTACATTTCTTGTCCAAGTGACTCACGAATTTTCGGTGGAAAAAGTGTTCTGAAATTTATTTAATAAAAAAATTAATATTTTTCTTTTCCTAATAAATGATAATTTATCCTGTAAAAAAATATTGGGTTTTTTCTTTTAAGGCATCTGAGGCCATTTAGATCCGTCCATATTAATTTAAATAAATTGAGAGCCAAGAACTTTTATTGGTTAGGATGAGAAGCGAATATCTGTTCCTTTTTTATTTATTTATTCCCGTGTGTAGAAAACTTCAAGTACAAAATATATAAAAAATTAATTATTTTATCTTTGTATTTGAAGTTAGAAGGAAAAAGTATTTTTCACCAGATATTTCTATAATCTTTTCCTATTTATCTCTCTTGGAAGTGTGTTGAACATTTGGGACCCTTGGATTCAACTTGGGGTTGGTGATTACGTGTTTATGGGTACGCGTCTCAATATCAGCAAGATATGTATGCCAAATTAAACATAAATATTTTCAAACGGGCAGCATATAATAATATTATAGCTTGATAATATAAAAGTTTTAATAAATTTTTATTCAAAAAAAAAAAATTAATATATCTAAAAAACAAGTAACATAACAAAACAAATTTTTTTCTAAGAGTATTTGTTTAAAAATTTTATAGTAATTTTTTGGGTTAGTGAAGCAATTAGACATATACGATATAATTATATATATGGATATTTAGATTTTTAGATAATTACTTGGCGGGCCGTTTTTCAATATAATTATTTTTTTTTTAATTGGAAATTTTCTACAAATAAATCGAGTAAAAGAAAAAATATAGCTATTAGAAAAAATGCATGGGGAGATTTTAATAGAGGCGCTGAATGAACATCACTCTCATCAATAGCCAAAAATTTTGTTAAAACATCTGATGACAATAAATTTGAAATTAAATATATTAGTATTTTCATATTATTTTATATACAAATGTATTTTTTATCAAGCTTTGCAACGACTATTATATTTCTATGAAAACTTATTGTAATTAGATATTTTTAGTCCTAATGATGAGTGTGATGTTCATTCAGCGCCTCTATTAAAATCCATGCAACTTTATATAAATGCTTTTTTGTTCTTTAAAAAATTTTGGCTATTTATACCTAGAAAATTTGCAAATTATTTTTTAAAAACAATCACCTATAGAAAAATATTAAAACGGATTTTAAAAGTGGCGCTCACTGTGTACTCGAAACATCGACGGAAATAATTAGTATCGCAAATTAATAGAAAATGACATTAGGCTGACTTAATATTTAAATTCAAAAAAATAAATTGGGACTTACTCTGCTCCTCTGATGCTATACTTTTGTCTAAAAGCAAATATATTCCTTACAACTTTTTCAATCAATTCAAAAGGTAAATCAATTTGTGGATTTTTCCAAGGTATAAATCTAACGACTCCAACATCAACTTTGGGTTTTGGTAAAAATGCTCTCCCTAGAAAATAAAAGTAAAATCATTTATTAATTAATAAATAAATTAAAAAATTTTTTTATAAAATTAGGATTAAAGAAATGAGTTTGTGTTTGATTGAGCATAATTCGTGTCCCCTGGATTTCTCCTTTTAGTGGCGGTCGCGGAAAATCCTGGTTCGAGTCCAGCTCCATGCTCAATCAAACACACTCGAATCAGGAAAAAATCCTGGTTGGAGTCCAGGGGACGCGAATTATGCTCAATCAAACACAAACTCATTTCGTAAAAATGTTTTATCTTAAACGATATATTGACTGACTTTTTACGGTCTATAGGGCGTTGTTTGAAAACCACCAACTATTTCAAACAAAGCCCTATCAGTCCATTAGAGGAATGTTGTTCAATATATATTTTTATAAATAATAAAATGTGAATTCTAGGGAAAAAATTGTATAAAGAATAAGAATGTTTATTTATTTCCATTTTTATTCACAAAACTTTTGAAGAAGATGCATTAAATAATTTCATTTTAACAATTTCAAAAGTGAACAAATTCTAAGCAGGACAAGAATGAGGAGAGGGTAACCTCCGGGACCTTAAATCAAGGAGTTGGCTTTCTATAAAAAACAAAAACAAGGTAAAAATGAAAGAAAAATTTGAACTAGAACAACAGATTAAATTAAAGATTTTGCAGGGGGTATAAATTCTTTCCATAAATTTAAAAAAAATATTAAACAAATTACGGACCTTAGGCCTTGCTTATTTCATTTCATCATTTTGAAATAGCTATATATATATATATTTAATTTATGGAAAGAATTTATACCCCCTGCAAAATCTTTAATTTAATCTGTTGTTCTAGTTCAAATTTTTCTTTCATTTATATATATATATATATATATATATATAGCTATTTCGATATTACCTGCAATTCTTAAAACATAAATGAAAGATATATATATATATATTTGGGCAACCTTTGAATATATATATATGTTCTAGAAGGTTTCCGGGTTTGGATATATGTGGAATATTGTTTTCGGACCAACAAGTGAAAACACTATTCTATATATATATATATCTTTCATTTGTGTTTTAAGAATTGCATGTAATGTCGAAATAGCCAGCCTTGAGACTAGCCAGTATTTTGGATAAGATAGAATTTCTACAATTTCATTTTACTTATAAAGGAGAAAGAATGAATTGCAATGCTCTCTGAACTTTCTTATTTTGTTTAATTTGAGTAGGCGGTTAACATAAAAAACTATTTTATGAATTTTATATTTTCCAGATATTTATTTTTAGATAAAAAAGATCTTGATCCCGATGGGGCCAAAGAAAATCTTATATTAATATTAATATGAATGTGTATGTATTCAAATTACATAAAGAATCAGATTAAAATAAAAACATATAGATGCGTTGCAAAACTTTCTCTTTGTCTCAAGTAAAATTGCAGCACTTATATTTTTACTAAAAAGCCCATAAAATGCATTGGACTTATAATTTAATTTTCCTGAAATTCTTACATGTTATGGAATAAAGAGAAATTTCCTATATATGTATATCCTTTGAGTTGAATTTGATTTGTGAAAGGATAGAGTGCAAAGCTTATATATATATATATATAAGCTGCATAAGTAGATTTAAACATTCTTAAATTCAATTATTCATGTGTGAATCTAACTTCAAATTTCATCAATTTTAGTCTCTGGTTTTGAGCTAAGAGATTGAGTGAATGTATATTATAAAATTAAATATATATACGATGCACTTACCTATTTATCATCATATACCCCAAAATTATTGGCCAAATATTAATATAATGAAATTTGGAGTTAGATTCACTCTTGAAAAAAAAATGAGTTAAGACTATTTCCTTCTCGTGAGATGATTTTATTTATTTTATGTTCTGGAAGGTTTCGGCGATTGGATATATGTAAAAACATTATTCTATATATATATATATATATTATATTTTGAAATGAAGGGGAATAGAAAAAGTACAGGCTTTAATAAATAAACAACTTTTTCTGTTTAAGTGGTTTATTTATATAAATCTTACGGCCAGCTATTCTATGTTCATTTTAGATAAGCACAAAGAAGCTTATAATTAGAGACCTTCGTCAAAAATAAATGTAAATTGTTTCTGAAGAATGGCCGGCCTAAACGTTAGATTTTATACAAATAAACCCTCCAATCGAAAACATAGTATATTTATTAAATGTCCTGGGAAAGTTACATTTCCAAATTTAATAAAATTTTTCTTCAAAATTCGGATCCACATATAATACCTGGGATATTAAATTTATGGTTGACATCGCACCAATTTTGACACATAACAGACATCCTACACCGTTGTTTACCAAATGGCTGAGCTACTATCCTTTCAGCAACTTCTTTTTGAAAAGTAAGGGTCATTTTCACTCTTCCATTAGTCCAAGCATTTGACCTAAAAAATAAAAACAATTTTTTATTTGATCAAGCCCCTATTTTGTCTATAAATTACCTTTCGGATATGCATTTTATCCATTTGATAATTAAAGGCGTGGCGATATTAAATGGTAAATTCCCAATTAAATGAACATACGGCGGTCTGTCTTCCCAATCTTTTCGAAATTCTTCATCAATAAGTTTTTCCAGATTAAAATTCATAACATCACCGGTGATAATATTTATGGAGTTATTTACTGATTCCGATAAGTGCTGGAAAATGAAAATATTTATAAGAAAATGATAAAGTATTAATTAAGTAAACGAACTTATTAAAATGAGCTTAATAAATCATAAGTAAGGTTTGTTTGTTAGGGGGGGGGTTCATTCCATTAAAAATACTTTTGCTGTAAATTATTTTATTAATATATTAATTATGTAATAATAATCCATTTAATAAAAGTTCTCCGAGGGCTTTTTAATAATAGAACAAAAAATTTTATTAAAAATTAAATAGAAAATTAGACCTCTAATACAGAGGCTTTTAAAAAGAATAAATAAAGAAATTTATATATTTTTTACAAAGGCTTACTTAATCTTGGTTTATAAAAAATATTTCAAATGTTTTACTTTGATTTAAAAATTCTTTAAATTGGAATATTACAGTTGGAAACTTTCCCTTGTTTGACATACATTTCATAAATATGAAGGAAAAGTAAAAAATATAATTACCTGAAGAAGTGGTAAAAATCGCTTATCTTTTTCAATTACAATTAATTTTTTTGGATTTCTCTTCAAAATTGAACGAGTGATTGATCCTGGTCCAGGTCCAATTTCACAAATCAAAGAATCTTCAATTCTTCCAGAAGCTTTGACTATTTTATCAGTAATTCGTTGATCAAGAAGAAAATTTTGCGATAATTGTTTTAAAGCTCTAAGCTTATAGAGTTTAATAAGATCTCTAATTGTAGGTAAAGGCGGAAGTCTAAGAGCCATATTATATATTAAGAAATATACTTATCTAATTTGTCGTTTTTAAAGGCTCTTCAAAATCATCTAAAAATTTCTCTTGTTTAACTGCTAAAATAGAATAGAGGTAAATGCTAAAAACCCCTGCTCCTAAAATGGCTCCGGTCAATAAATTATTTCTTCTTGTGCGTACAAATTTTTCCGCTCGTACTAAATTTTTCTTATTTATTTGTTTAATATAATCAACTGCAGAGTTTTTTAAAAGTTCTTTATCCTTAACAAAATCCACTTTAGGCATTTGATCTTGATTTGCCATAATCAAAAGATCTGGAAATAACAATATTACTATATTTTACAAAAAATAGGTATATTTATAAAGATAATATAAAGAGACTAATGTTTTGTGAGTGTGATTGGTGGGTTTTCTCGAAATCTAACCGTGAATTTTGTCAGAAAAGATTAACTATGAAGGGAATAAAAAAAATCAAGTAACTTTATTTAATAAATAAATATATATTTCCGCATTCTTTCTGTGTTCTTAAATCATACCTACTCTCACAATACAATATCTAATTTAACAAACAACTCTTTGAAAGAGTTCTAAATAATCGATTGGGTGAAGATCCGAACCAATATCCCTTTTAAAGTTATATGTATTAACGATGTCGATACCTCTTAAAAGTTGAAAAAGGGACAAAAGAGATTACTTTAATTTAACAAATAAAAGGGTTTTTAATCTATCTATATTTTTAAATTAAAAATATTTGCCAATATTTTTTTGATAAAAGAAAAAATTAGATTAAATGCTTTTATAACTTTTTTTTTAATAATATATTTGATATATATATAAAGATAAATTGATTACATCATTTTTAAGAAATATAATTAGGTAATTCTAATTAATAAAAATACTTACAAAGCACATTACTTAATAAAATAATTTATATTTATATAAGGACCAGAATTTAAAAAAATGAAATTTTATTAAAATTTTATAAAACGTCTTCTTGAAGAAAATATAGACTTGAAGATAGAAAGAAAATTCTGCTACAGGGTGAAAGCATATCTCTTTTTCAATAAAATTTAAAAAATATTAATTTCTAATTTCTTAACTATATATAAATCAATTTTATAAAATCTTTTATTTTATTTTTAGAAAATATTAAATTTATGAATTAATTTTTAATAGTGTTCTCCTATTTTAGAAAAGCAATTGTGGTTATCCTGATATTTAATTTCTTGATATTGCGCAGATAATTTAACACTGATTATTGATTGAAAGAACTAAAAATTAAAGTAAAAATAAACTCATTCAGGCTAATAGATAATATTGGCACTTTTTTCCTTATTTCCATGAGAATTAAGACATCATAAATAAGAATATAGCCAGGCTATCCCAGATTTAAATTAAACTTCATTATTCATTTGAAGTGCAGTGGCGGGCGGAGACAGTCCGACTCCAAAATACAGCCGTATGGTATCCACCAGGTGTGATGCATAACACGGTTTTCCTTTTTGTAAGATATTTATATACTCAGGGGCTCACAACTGGTGAGTACGTGGATGGCGACCACGAGTTACCCAAGCTAAGACTGACATTTCTTCTGTTCCCAATATGTCAATATTTTCTTCTACTCCTCTCCTCAAGCGACAGAATCTACAATTGTATCCATTTTAATATGCCGGCCCCGATTATCGGGAATAAGACAAGGCTAGAAGATTTGGCTCCTCAATTAGAGGAGACCTGATAGCTCAAGATAGCGCCTTTCGAAGAGATGTACTCCTTCCCCTATTGTCTTTGGTATAAAAGTCAGGCCAGTATAAATATATGAATGGTGAAACAAACAAAGAATAACAGAGAGAATGAATTTTCAAAAAGTTCAACCAGAGAGGGAATATGTAACTAAAAAAAAGTATAATATTTTTGTATTGGATCTAAAAATTTAGACAGAAGGAGGAAGAGAGAGCAAGACAGATAGGGGTAAAAAGTGACATTTTAGTGTCCAGGAATATATTATTTGTAGAATTGAGATTTCTCTGACCAGGATTGAATCCTTATACACTTCTCTTACCATAATCAAAATCTAATTAAAAAAATTTTTTTATTAGTATTAGAATTCATATTTTTTTAGCTGTTTAATATGTATTAATAAGTTTACTCATTTTTATTAAATATCCTGTTTGCTCCCGGGGGATTAAATAATTTAAAATTTCGCGGCTTGAGTAATTTGAATTTTGCCATTTACATTTGTCTTATTTTAAATTAATGTATATTATTTTTTTGATTTACTTAAATTAAATCTATAAATGTTATATTAACAAAGAATAAATTAATATAGTTATAAATAATATATAAAATTATCGTAAAACCGAGAACGGTCCAACTATAGAAAGATTAATTTATAATTTTTCAACAAATTTTACTTATTTGTATACATATTTTATTTAAATCAAATGAAGATAATTTTATAAAAATCATATTTTATAAATTTAGAAAATAATTTGATTTAATTTTTTTTATAAATATTGTATCCATTGTCTTGTCTTTGAATTGTAAAGTCAATGCCTCTTCTCTTTATCTTATCTCTGACATTTCTGACAGATCCATATCCGACTTTTAACATAGCATTTTTTTATATTTCATCTCTTCTATTTACACTTTTTGAGGTCAGTAATTGATTTAAATATTTATTTAATTTGTGCAGAATTGAAATTTTGTTTTGATTAATTAAAATAATAGGAAAATTCTAAACTCGTAATTCAAAAGGTTTTTCATTGTCTCTATCAATTTTTATTCTTACTCATTTTTATAATATTTTATCCATTTTAATTCGTTTTAAATCTTATTTAAATATTCAAATTAATAATATTTATTAA